>CM055096.1:1480358-1625907 GCA_029204225.1 Diphasiastrum complanatum | reverse complement strand
CCATAAATTACCCATACAAGTTTCTACGAACTCCAAAGAACCCATATCCTAAGTCTTCGAGTGACCTTACAAGTGCTTAGGAGTTTAAGTAACTCGTTTCTTTAGTTCAAGTCATCTATGAGTTATGAGTTCTATAGAACTCGTAGCATAAGTCTATGAGTCGTCTATGTTAACATATTGAAGAAGAAACACCAACAATTTAGGTTGAGTTAATTTGGCAATTTGGAGGCCAAAGTGAATTTTCAACTTAGAGATAGCTTTTTCATGTCAATAAGGCCTAAGAATAGTGTCCTTACTATTTTTTTTTCAAATATCTTCAACTTTGAGTGATAGAAACTACCATTCCATCAAAATTCATTTATGCACAAAGAGATCTTCTAGGTTTAAGAAATTAAAACACTTTAATGTTAGAATTTATATGAATTCCAAGTCTATTCACACAAGTAGTAATTTATATGACATATCATTCTTTCAGAAGAATAACTTCATGCTGGAAAGAATTCATATAAACCAGTTTGACGTCTTATATTCGAGAAATTATTAAGAAGTAAAGGATTAATTAAGAAAGCGAGAATTAGATTTGACGGCCTCTGATTTTGTAAATAGTGAGATACCACTTTCTAGATTAACTTCTCAAAATTTCCCAAAAATCCCCACATTTGATCAATGATTTTCTTTTTCCCATATCGCGACTAGGTACTAAAATATAGCCTTGATCATTAGATCTTTATAGTCCCAGAATTTCCTTTCCAAAATTACTGATGTCCCATACCATCATCTTTTCCTTTCAGAAAACCCTTAACCGCCTTATTTGATATTCTAGAGATCCATTGATCATCTAGTTGTCCTATAATCCATATAGGATATTATCTCTTGTTTCCAAACACTGGAGAATCCATTTATTTGGATGACTGGCATGCCTATCAAATAGATACCACAATCCACACTTGATCTTGTGATCTAAACAGAATAATTAATATGGTTCAATATTACATTCTGATCATTTCTGGTTAATGATAAGCTTCGAATCCCCTTGGATCCAAGAGCATTAACTCTAGGGATAAGCTTATATCAATCAACAAAACCAATGTAATCCATGTATCAAATTCCTCTTCTAACATCACAATTAACCATGGATAACTCAATGGTTACAAATATATCAGTTATGAATTTAACTAAATGAATTTAATCCAGGAAATTAATATCCAGTATTAAGCAATTATTTACCAAGATTACCAAAATCCTTATTGTGAAATACATTTCCCGATCGCACTTACTAGCATTGAAGTCCACTCTTCTTCCCTCCTTAGAATTTTTAGTTCCCTGAAAATCTATCTCAGCTAAGGTACTAAGAAGACGTAACGACATTAGTAAATGTTTAAAATTAATAATTGTAGCAAAAAAGTCTGAAACAATTTCATTTCTATCCTATACCTAGGATGAATAACTGATATATCAAAAATCATCTACTAGTATGAAAAACACTACTAATCTCATCTTTTAAATATAATTCACCATAGGATTTAACTGGAAATGAAATCAATTTTTTACTTTTGATCAAATCCTATCAAATATTTTTCCAATAAAATTGGACTGTCTATCTTTTTATTGCCCGGTTTGGCATTACTCCGTCAATATTAATAAAACTATCAAAATATTATAATATGAAATTACATGAATGGAAATCCTACCCAACAGGATTTCAGTAACTCTTAAACTGTATTAAAACAAGATTTAACTGTTCAGAGAGTACTGTCATCTCTCATTCTATCTGGCCATTGTAGGAAAAATACTAGGAATTCTCCTTTAGAGAACAAGATGATAGTTTGAATATCAAACTAATATCAGTGTCTTCAATCGTTTCTGATTCTGGTCTATGTATTGATAGAGCAGTTTTTACCTTGATTGAATAAAGCATGCGGATTTAGGAGATATATGTATGAATGTGATAGACAATTTCAAATAATCAGAACAACTAAAAAAATCATCTGTTGAGAAAATTTGATTCAAATTTTTATAATTTTGATTCTGATTCTTTTGTATACATCTCTTGTTGTCTTGTTATTTACAATGAGTAAGTGCACATGTATTTATATTGTCACAAGATAGGTCTTTTGGCTTCTTCCTTCTGTAACAATCGATCTAACCACTAAGACGGTTGATAATTCAACAACGTTTTGTTTCCAGACTCGAAAGGTTATTGTTCGAGACAATTTGTTGTTTGAGATAGTTTATCCTTCGAGATAATTTATCGTTCGAGTTTGATTCGTTTCGAGTTCGAGTTTGAACAATAATAAAAATGTTTTGAGCTCGGTTTCGAATTCGAGTTCAAGTTTCTTAGCCTTTGTCAATTAGATTGTGCACTTTGTTGGTAGAACCGAGATTTTTCTGTTGAGGTATTCTGCAGCTCCCTCTCAAAGTGGGTAGTTGGATTAATCCCAATCATCTTCGCTGCTTTTTGAACAAAGCTTTACTGAGTGGCTTTGTAAAGATATCAATTGTCATTTCCTCTGTTGGTATGAAGACTGTCTTTAGTATCTTCTTTTTGACTAAGTCCCAAATAACATGATACTTGATAGCTATATGTTTCGTTTTTGAATGAAACCCAAGATCTTTCGTAAGATAGATTATTGAAGTGTTATCCATAAGACATAAGGTTCAAAAATAGTTTCATCAAATCCTTCCAACATTTGTTTGATCCATATTAGCTCATTTGCCATCTTAGCTGCTGCTACATGTTCGGCCTCACACGAAGATTGAGCTACTGCTGTTTGTTTCTTGTTTATCCAAAGTGTGGCTGCGCCAGATGCTAGAGTACAACATCCTGAAATACTTTTGCTATCATCCCTCATGGATGCTTAGCTTGCATCACTGTAAGATTGGATTCAAAGCTCAGCTTCCTTCGAATAACATAGTCCATAGTCTCTCGATTCTTGGAGATATTGTACTATTCTTTTTGCTAACTTCCAATGTAACGATCCTGGATTCCGATTAAATTGGCTTAGCCAGTATACTGTAAATGCTATATCAGGTCTAGTGTTGTCTGCAAAATACAACAATGATCCAATCAGCCTTCGATAGGGTAAAGTGCCTTTCACATAACGCAAAATGCGTTTAGCTGTCTTCAAATGCATTTCCGTAGGTGCTGCCATAAACTAACTTACAATGCCAACAACATAGCATATATCTGGTCTAGTTGTGGTAAGGTAAATCAAGCTCCCTACTAACTGTCTATACAGCGTAGCATCAAATGATTGTGACTCATCAAGCTCAGAAAGCTTTTTTACCTAGTTCAATAGGAGTATTCACTGGTTTGCAATCCTGCAACCTAAACCTGTGCAGCAACTCTTTGACATACTTCACCTGTGTTAAACCCACTTCGTGTCCTTTTTGCCACACCTCTACTCCAAGGCAATAATGCATCAGACTGAGATCTGTCATCTCGAATTGTTCCATGAGGTCTTTCTTGATCATGTCTATCATCTCTTGATTATTTCCCGTAATAATCAAGTCATCAACATAAAGAGCAATCAAAGCAACCATACCATCAAAGCATAAGACATATAGATTTGGATCAGAATGTGTTCTCACCATTCCCTTTGAATGAAAGTTGGCATCAATCCTGCTATACCACGCACATGGTGCTTGTTTAAGACCATAAAGCGCTTTCTTCAAGCGACATACTTTATTTTCATGTCCCTTCGTTTCAAAGCCTTCAGGTTGATCCATGAATACCTCTTCTTCGAACTCACCATTTAGAAAAGCAGATTTCACATTCATCTGATGCAAAGGCCAACCAAAATGTGAAGCTAAAGCAACAAGTAGACGTAGAGTATTCAACTTACATACCGGTGCAAAGGTCTCCTCATAGTCGATGCCTTTACTTTGTGCATACTCTTTGATCACCAATCTTGCCTTGTGCTTTGCTATACTTCCATCTGCATGGTACTTAGTCCTGTATACCCATTTAAAACCAATGAGTTTCTTGCCAATTGGTGGTTCTACTAAGTCCCATGTGTTATGCTTAGCAATTGACTCCATCTCCTCTCCCATGGCCTTGACCCAAATGTCATCATCCTTCCCAACAATGATGTCAGAAGTTAAAAATAATGACCTGCATTTTCTTCCTTACCAGGCCACTCGCCGCTTTTCCACCAATTTGAAAGCCGAATCGGCGTCGCCTTCTGAAATGCACTCAATCGTCAACTCCCAACAACGTGCCCAGTGGAATGGTGAAATCACTTCTGGTGCACTCTGAACACTTTCTCCCCTGTAATCACTCTGTTTTGCAGTACCGTACTTGCAGGTACAGTCCGAGTGCCCTAAATTTGGAGGTTATAGCCTTTCGTTTGGGTCAAAACAGACAAAGGACCCAAAAATAGGGCATTTTCTAGTTTTTGAATTGTTTCTTCACCTTGGAGAAACTTCACTCTTCACTTGTGAAGGGACCCAACTTCAATTTCAGTATGAAAATTTTTAATGAAGTTGAAGGCCAAAATGCACTTCACTTCTTCAGGGCCCTCTTCAACAACCCTTCAGATTATTGGGGGCATTCCCAACAAAGTGTAAATAAATAAAATCCTCCAATAAAATGTGTTGCGAGGGCATGGCATCCTGCGTGTATAAGCCTATGGCCCAATGAGCACGCAATTGAAGTTGTAAATAAAATAAACTTGACTTGGGCCTTGTAATTAAAATAAAACTAGAGGCCCACTGTCATTTTTAAACTTAGAGATCACTTTTTAGAGTTGGGTCCAAATTGGGACTCACATGATATTAGCCAATAAGATTGAGGGGCAAGGGCCTTCCCCATTTTATAAAAAGACACCATTTGTACACTATTTCCATGCCTAATGAGAAGGAGAAAACTCTACCATTTTTTGAAGAGAAGCATCATCATTTGCTATTCACTACTTGCTATTGCTCTTGGTTGTGTTTTCTCTTGCTTTCTATTTCCATGTTTATTGTTTGCCAATAGTGAATGTTTTTCCATTAGCAAGCATAAGGAGCATTTGAGCTAACCTCCACCCTCACTCTCTTTCTCTCTCTTTCTCTTCTCTTCTCAATCTCTTCTTCTCCATTCCTTCCCTTCAACCAAACTATGATGAATGATAGTGTAGAGGAGTAGAGTTAAAGAGGAGTAGATAGTGGTGAGTAGAGTTAAGGGAGAAAGTAGGAAATTAACTAAAAGTAGCATCTATGCATAATAAGATACCTATCCAGTGATCTAACCTTTGTTGACAGGCGGAAGGGCTATACTACGAAAGATCTTCGACCCCACAGTGGCGCCGTTGCCGGGGATAGGTTTCCACTGACTAGTTTAGTTGCATTTTAGCTATTGTCTTGTTTTTTAGTGTAGTTTAGGTAGATTTTTGGGAGTTTAGAGTTAATTTTCTATATTTTTTGTGTTTGGACTGTTCACAACTAGCGGAGGAGGTGTGAGAGGGTAGAGGAGGCCCTGAACAACCTCTAAGGCTTAAACCCAAATCAATCATCCAAACAACTCAAAAAACACACCAATCTGCATTTGGAGGGAAAAAGAGCCAAAAAAACTCATCAGATTTTTCTATCTCTAGAATCAGTGGGAATTAACCCTTGCATGACTGCCAGCAGCTCCAGGGTACTGTCATAGACCTGCATAGAAGCCTGCGAGAGTTAGTTCCAAGCAGATTGTAAAAATCAGAGAAAAATCATAAAAAAATCAAAAAACCCTTGAAAAAATCCAAAAAAATTCAAATCTTTATAAGAACTCTCATAGAGCCCTCTGAAGTTCCATCTCAGTGAGACCAGGACACAAAGAAGCTTGCGAGAGTTAGTTTGATGATTAAGTGCATGTGCGAGAGTTCCCAGTGAAAAGAAAGACGAAAAAGTACCAGTGAACCCTCGCAGACAGTGAAATTTTCAGTTCGGTCAAGAACTCTCGCAGAGGATTCTGAGTTCCATCTCAATGAGACCGGGTCACAGAAGAGCTTGCGAGAGTTAGTTTGATTCCAAGGAGTAGAAAATTGGATTTAAGTGCTAAAAAATCACTAAAAAGTGAAGATCCAGCAAATCTTTTCAGTAAGAACTCTCGCAGGACCCTCTCAATCGATTTAGAATGTCAAATTACATCAGTGATTTTGAACAAAAAGTGATTTTGGACCCTCGCAGACAGTGAAATTCTCACTTCTTGAGAGAGTTAACTCTCGCAGAGAATTCTATAATGAGATCTGACCCAGATCCAGCTACTGTGAAGCTTGTGAGGGTTACTTCCCAGAAATCTGAAAGATATCAAGTTTTTTTTCTACAAAAATAGCTAAAGAACCCTCGCACAGCCAACCCTTGCACAAGATAACCCTCGCAGACCAGATCAGTGGAAAGATCTGCATAAGATCCAGCTACTGTCAAAATCTCAGGTCAATTAGTGCAAGGAGTAAAAAGCTATCAAGGAAAAACCACCGTAAAAGGCCTAAAATTCATTCTGGCCGATCAGATTGATCAGATCCTTGAAGATCTAGACTGCATCCTATTGTACAAGCAAGATTTAATCAATTTGGAACCCACCATCGGATGAATCTGAGATCGGAACGATCAATAGCACGAATGATAGCAAATCAGGCACCACACCTTCCCAGATTACCTGTTGAGCAACAAGAGGCAGAACCAAACTAGCACCAATGGATCCAATGGGCCAACTCATACCTATCGCACCCTTGCATGCAGTTTGGAGAGCACCATAGATGGAGATACCAGAATATGACGGATCATTTGATCCCATCCGATTCCTCCAGATCTACGTGAAAGCTTGTGAAATCTAAGACGAACGAACACCTGCAGAGAAGCTGATGCTATTCCCTATGTCCTTACTTGCAGTGGCTCAGGATTGGTTTTTCAACCTGTCAGAGGAAGAGAAATCCACCTGGGAAGCGGTAAAAGCGGCTCTCATTACGCGTTTTAAACCAAGAAAATTCTTGAAGACCCGTTTCTCCTGCTCAGCAAAGTCAAGATGGAAAAACGAGAAAGGGTCTGAGACTATATTGAACAGGTCAAACATCTACGATCCGAGTGCAGTGCAGCCTTGACTCCCGATCATGCAGTGATCATGTGGTTCCTAGCCAGATTACCACGAAGCATCAGAAGAGAACTGAAATGATGGGAGCAGTACGCTACTCTGCAAGAAGCTATGGAAGATGCCATCAGGGAAGCGGATGAGGGATCTAACGATGAATATCCTTCCACCCACACTCCTACTCCCTCGATCACATCATCATCAGCAAACGCATATGCTCTATTCACAGAACTGTTGTTGGAGCAAATGACAAAATTACACAAACAATAGATGGAGCAACTTATGACGTAGTTTGACCAGAAACTGAAGGCCTTAAAAGGAATTGTAGCAGTAACTCCACATCAACCGAAACCAACCCAGCTACAGTATCCTCAACGAGAAAATGTATGGTGTTCAATATGCACACAAAACCATACATCGAACTAGTGTCCAGTCCTAAAGCAAAATCTGAGACTGACACATAGATTCTGCCATCTGTGCAATGCAACATCGCACGATACGACATTTTGCCCGTTTTACCCCAGAGTTGTTCAACAGAAGAGAAGTCCTTATCAGACTTCTTATCCTTATCATCGAGGGGCACCTAACGTGGCACCAAGGTACGACGCACTCAATCAACCACAACGCATAGCCTTAGCTGCTCCACCAAGGCCAGCCAATCAACAAGTGGCCCATGTGAACCTGACAGCAGCAGAACAAGAAATGCAAATGTCACCTCAACCTGAGTAGCAGTAGTGGTACGGACCAGATGAACCATTTATGGAACTTGCCATAAATGAATATGTTTCGGCCTATGCAGCTCAAACTCAACGTCAAGGTGGAAGAAATTACGGCTGCTACGGGTGCGACGAGGGACACAGAATTGCAAAATGTCCCTACAAAGGACAATATACAACCTCCTGCCGGGATTGCGATTATGGACACTATTTCAAGAATTGTCCATTTAAACCTGGAACCAGTGCACCTCTTAACCTCATTGCCATACAGCAATCAATAGTTCCAGCGGGGATGCCATCAAAAGGTTGACATGACCACGCTCCTATGTTAGCTGTTACGCGAGCACAGAAGAGGAAGGAAGTGGCTCCCTCACCACCACCATCGATCACTGATGACCAACCCTCAACTTCAGCGCCATATCCAAATGTGAGGGAAGAGAGAAGACAATACCAGAAAATAAGACATTGGGTATACAAAGCACAAGAGAAGGGAAAAGAGCAAGAACAAAACAACCTCCAGTCGGCGTCGAATGGGAACCGCAAAAGGGCTTACCACTGCGCACTGATCAGAATGATCGGTTGCACCAACATGAACCACCTTTTCACATGGTGGAGCCTGAGGTACCATGCACGAAAAGGCTCACACTCTTGCTTTCAAGCCACGTTAGTTTACCCCTCGGAGAACTACTGTGGATTACACCACAAGCAAAAGGCCTTTTAGTTGAATGGGCAAAGCAGATGAGGAGCCAGTAGCGCCTGAGCCCATATATTGTGTGGGCTATGATGAAACAAGTAACGTCCTCCACATCAGAGCAGCATGGGAAAGTGAGGAACACAACATCACTTTGCCAATCAAACACAAGAGATACGAGGATGAGGCAGCGGTGGTAGATAGAGGATCAGGTGTCAATCTGATCTCCACTACTTTGTACAAAAAATGGAAATTACAAGGGTTGAAGCCAGCCAGATTTGCCATCAAGCTAGCAGATCAATCCTGTGTGAAACCAAAAGGTGTAGTTGCTGATATTCCCGTAAGGATAGCAGGCATGTAGTATGTAATTACTTTTGTGGTCATGGATATACCTGAATCTCCATCTGCATACCGTATTTTACTGGGAAGACCATGGTTGAGGACTGTGCAAGTAGTACACAACTGGGGTACAGATAAACTCACCTTCGAGAAAGAGAACAGGCTGTAAAAGTAGATCCAACCACATGGGCGCAACATGCTCTAACTTATAATAAGGAGATTGAGCTGACTGATGAACAAGTCCTACACCACATGGACCCAGATCATTACGGAACCAAGAAGGTACCAGCTCAACCACCACAAAGGTCTGCTATGGCAAAAGTGTCAAGGATCAAACCACCCAAGGCACTTACGAATAAGAAGAATTAGTTGAAGCAACGCTACAACCAGGTGATCCGATGGAGTGACATACCCGAAGAGGCAATAGCTATAGTAGACATTGATATTCGCAACCATGAGGCGAATGTCACAACAGTCCCAAAGAAAGACAACAAGGATGAACCCACCAAAATGACAAAAAAGAGCAAGAAGAAGGTGTTGGATTCCTTGAAGTCAATCAAGTTGGACTCAGATACAACGTCATCTTCTACACAGGTGACAAAAAATAAAAAAATGACCAGTCGGGCCAAGATCAATATGCTGAAAGAGGAATCTCAACGAGCTCCAGTTCCAGTTCATGAGATGCCTGATATTTTCAAGAATTATACATTGGACGACGTGGTAATCTTGATGCCGCAAGCCCAACGAGAACCTGATCAAAGTCAGGCACCAGCTGAACAAGTCTTCGAGGGACCTGCGTGAACACAGCCAATGAATCTTGTGAAACCAGAAGAAGAAGAAAGGATAGTGCATGTGGGAGAGCAGTTAACACCCACGTAGTTCAAGCGACTACTATCCTTGTTGGTGGAATATAAAGACTGTTTGGCCTAGAGCTTTAGTGATCTAAAGGGTATTCCGCCAACAATAGTCCAACACACCATACCTTTGGTGGATGGAGCAGTCTCCAAGATAAGCCGTTACTACCGGTGCAACCCGAATTATACAGAACTGATCAAGCAAGGCAGATTTCATTTACGAAATTGAGCACATGGAATGGGTATCGCCGATAGTGATGATACCCAAGAAGAACGGCAAAATGCGTATCTGTGTGAATCTGAAGGCGCTTAATGCAGTCACCAAAAAGGACCATTTTTCTTTACCATTTACGGAAAGTGTCCTAGATAGAGTAGCTGGCGACAAAGCCTACAGTTTTTTGGATGGCTTCAGCGGCTACAACCAGGTGAAAATAGCCCCCCAGGACCAGCACAAGACAACATTCACCTCGGAATGGAGAACTTATGCCTATAAAGTGATGCCATTCGGACTTTGCAATGCCCCAAGCACTTTCCAGCGAGTCATGCAGGCGGCATTCAAAGATTATTTGCAAAGATTTCTGGAAATTTTCTTGGATAATCTGTGCGTGCATGGACCAGATTCAAAACACTTATCCAATTTGGAGAAGGTGCTACAAAAATGCCGCAAATATCAGATCTCCCTGAATCCAAAAAAATGTCAATTCTGGGTGACGCATGGCTTTATACTTGGCCATATAGTGTCAAAACACGGGATCTCCACAGATCTATCAAAGATCAAGATACCACCACCGGGGACGATCCGCGAGGTCTACATTTTCATGGATCATGCTAACTATTATAGGATCTTCATTCTTGAATTTGCGGAGTTAGCCAGACCAATTCACAATGGATCTACATTGGAATGAGGAAGCTCTAAAGGCTTTCCAAAAGATTAAGGATGCATTGGTCTCAGCACCAATCCTACGACCACCCAATTGGTCCATTGAGTTCCACGTGCATACGGACGTATCAAAGTATGCAGTTGGAGCAGTCTTAACCCAGCCAAGTGAACACAAAAAGGATTTTCCAATCCGATTTACAAGCCGACAGCTCAGTGATACCGAAATGAATTATTCAACAATAGAGCAAGAAGCACTGGCAATGATCTATGCGGTTAAGAAGTTTCGACACTATTTGATGGCCACACATTTTGCTTTTTATACGGACCATCAACCCTTGTTATATTTTGTTAATAAAACTTGCAACATCGGGAGAATCACCAGATGGCTCTTGTTGTTGTTGGAATTTGATTTTCGGATAGTAGTTCGCAAGGGAAAACAACACTACATGGTAGATCATGTGTCACGAATTAAGGGAAAGGAGATTGCAACCCAACCCGACGATGAGCTGGCAGATGCTGTCTTATTTTACGTGGATACAGTACCAGAATGGGCTGCCGACATTGTTGAATATCTAATGCGGGGCTAACCAGACAAATCACTACCAAAGGTGGAACAACAGAAATTGATCTTGAAAGCTAGACCTCATCAGCTGATTGCCGGCTAGTTGTACTGAAGAGGTCCAGACGGAATTCTTCGGCGGTGTATTCTTCCTCATGAGACCACCCAAATCATTTTTTTTCACATGAAGGCATGGGTGGAGGTCATTTTGCATCTGACATTATAGTTCGCAAGATCCTGCAATCAGGATGTTGGTGGCCAACGATTCATAAAGACACGGAGGAATACTTGAAAAAGTGCGATGTGTGCCAAAGGGCAAGGAAACCAACGAGATTGAACTATGATCTACTGCACCCAGTCTTAGCCCAAGCACTGTTAGAAAAATGGGGGCTGGATTATATTGGTCTAATTCACCCTGCAGCAAGGAGTTCACAGGCTCGCTACATAATCGTAGCCACAACTACCTCACCAAATGGGTTGAAGCCAAGGCAGTAAGAGTAGCTAATGCTAGGACCACTACCAAGTTCCTTTTTAAAAATATCATTGTGCACTTCGGGTGCCTGGTGGAACTAGTCAGTGATTGCGGAAGCCATTTCATCAACGAGACCATCAAGGTCCTATTGGAGGAATTCTTCGTGATCCACAAAACCAGTACGCCTTATTATCCTTGTGGTAATGGGCAAGTAGAATCATCCAATAAGATCCTGTGTAGCATGCTCACAAAAACAGTTGAAGCTAGCAGATCAGATTGGGAAGACAAGTTGCATGCTGCACTGTGGGCATTCAAGACAGCATATAAAGGGAGCACTGATCAAACACCCTTCCAATTGGTATATGGTCAGGATGTTGTGAAGCGAATAGAGTTTTTAGTTCTTTCATCAAGGATTGCCACCGCGCAACATCTTAATGAGTCCAAATCTCTATAGCTACGCCATGAGGCTCTGCATAAACTCTGTGAAACACGCTTACTAGTTGTGCATACACTGGCAGCTGAAAAGGAAAGACACAAGGCTTGCATGATCGCAGATTACAAAAGAAGGATCTGAGATCTGGTCCTAATGTATAAAACCAAGGCGATCAAGGGGAAGTTAAAATTCATGGGCAAAGGTCCTTATAGGATCAAGGAAATTATTAGTCATGGGGCCGTGAACTTAGAACAGCTTGATGGGACGCCCTTCAACACACCCATCAATGGTAGCCGGTTGCACAAGTACTGGCCTCCACAATAAGACAGATCCAGATTGGGGATGACATGTTACAAAAAGCTAATCTGCTCAGCCATCATCGCTAAATATAAAGAGATGAAGCCAAATCAAGCTAAATCCATCAAGATTCAATCAGATCTGGCAGGATCGACGAAATCCATCAGAATCCAAGGAGGATCCAGATCCTGATAGGGTCAAAATGGAAGTAGATCATTAGATTGACTGATCTACTACCAAGAATCCATCAGAACTTTCAAAGAACTACCAACAGTCAGATCAAGCTTGGATGAAGCTGATTACCAGTTTACAAAAGCTAAAAATCAGAAAATCTTGAGATCTCGTCAAAAAACACTCTGAAGGGGCACTTTTTTCATGATTTTTTGAGATCCCCTTGGAGATAGCTCTTGAAAATTGGACAGTCACCAGATTTGACCTAGATGCATCCATGAAAATATCTGCAAGAGTTCATGATGGAGGAATCATCATTTTCTAGTGTATGCGAGAGTTCCCAGAAGCAAAATTTTCAGAACCCTCGCAGAGCATCAAGAACAACTTACCAACTCTCGCAAGGTGCCTAAATGAAATCAGAGCAGTGAGATTAGTCTGCCTACGTGGTCTTATCTTGAAAATCCAATCACAGATACAAGTTGTGCGAGAGATCACTTCTTGCAAGAGTTGAACCCTTGTAGACAGCCTGAACCCTCGCAGAACCTTCGCATAGCAGTCAAATCACCTTCTAAATTATCGCAGACTTCCCTGAGGTCTTAGAATTTTGTGAAGAAGGTGACTGCCAAATTTGGGTGGAACTGAGCAAGGGAAAGTGAATTTCACCTAATACGCACTCTAAATTCCGCTATATAAGGGCTGAATTCGAGTCATTTGTCACCTTTGCTAGTGAAGCTCTGTCAAAATTTCCACTGAAAATACCAAGTTTTTTGTTTTCAACCAAACTTCCTACCAGTTGTCATCTGCTCATATCAAACACAGATCTGCACTCTGAACTACAATCATTGTTATCCAACACTCATTTCTACTATTTCCTTCCATTTTCCATCATTTTTTCTACTTTTCCAACTTTTTCGACCACTAATTATCATTGCTAACATGGCCTCCTTATCCTCTGAAGACTTTGGCGCCAAACAGGTGATCCAGCGTGACATCCCCAAGGCCACACAGATTTGGCCTCTACCCTCTGACACTTTGATCCAACCATGGCTGCAGACAGCCGGGCCCCTCCTTGAAGCCATGGGTTTTTACTCGGCGCTCTTCCATTATGAGATTAGCATGGGCCTCGCCCTTCACGCTTACGCCACCTGGGACAAGGACAAGGCTCGTTTCCACTTCCTGTACCAAGGTACCACGTACAAGATCAGGATTAACGCCGACTCGATGATCACCGTTGGCATTATGTCCGGTGATCGTCAACCCATCTCCCATCGCCACGCCAAAGCTCAGATCAAACCATTTGTCACCCAAACCACACCAGAAATCCCCATTCAGACTAACAATGGTTACCTGATAGAAGCTATCACGGAACCCGTCATTCAGGCAACTATGCATTTGTTGAATAACTTTCTAGTTATTTCAACATTTCGAAAGAACAGAATCCAGTCTACGCTGTTGAGTCAGATAGTGGAATCCTTTTTGGAGTTCCCTAACCCCTCCATTGTGCCATACGACTGGCATAGCTTTCTTATTCAAGAACTAACAAATTCCATCAAACCCAACAACCGTGAGCGAATCACAGCAGGCCCCCTGTTGTGTAACTTTGCTTGCACACTTCTCGAGGCAAAAGTGCGTGGTTTCCAATGCTCATCCCTCTTGTCTACCCTTGTGCCACATACTAACCTTTACCCACCATCTCAAGCATCTACCTCATCCCAACCTGCATCATTAACACAACGACCAGCAAATGAATGCGTGGCGCTGCCACCACCACCGTTGCTCCTCTCAAACTCAACCCTTGTGATTCGCAACTGTCCCCCGACACTCTGTTATCAAATTTTCACTCCCATGCCAGACACTTTCTGCTCCATCCTCACCTTCTTCCATACTCCACACCACTCTTCAGTTCTCCACTGTTCCTCCCATGCTCTCGTTCGGACAAACCGTCCTCGCCCCTATTTCCACAGTTGTTTCTCACACCCGACCCGCTTCGCCAAAGGTTGTTGAGGGCAGCCAACTGCTGCTTGATGATGCATTTGTACAAACAATTTTTGTAGCATCACCAGATCGGACTGACCCTACCGCCCTAGATGGCATCATGATAAATGAAAACCTGATGAAGACAATGATGACGGAATTTCACAAGTCATCGGGGCCAATACAACACAAGCCCCTGCTAGTGCCAGTGTATCAGCTGCTCCCACAGATCTAACGATGGCATACCAAACCCTAGAAAAATACATCCTGGATGTGGTAGCAGCCAAAGCTATTCTGGAAAGCGGGGTACTACAGTTGGCAACAAGTAATACATTGCTACGAGCAGACCTCACCAAGCTGCAGCAAGAGCTGATTCTGGCTCAGCAACACGAACAAGCAGGGCACCAGGAGATTGCCAAGCTACAGCAGAAGGAGGAGGGCCTAAACAAATATATTCAAAGCCTCTCCAAAGCGCTAACTGAGGCCTCCACAAAGGTGTGGGAGCTTCAAGCTAAAGCATCCCAATGGTTGCCCCCATCCAGGCACAACTTATACTTTTGGAAGCAAGGAACACACACCTGGGGATGGAGGTTAAAGCCTTACAAGACGAGAAGCTCGTCTGATTAGCTCAATCTGCACCAGGCACAAGGCCGCTTTCCCAATCAAAGATGAATCTTTTACGGCATCAGGTGCAGATTTATAGCCAAACCCTTAATAGTTACCAGGCGGAGTTCAATAAGTATCGGGCAAGCGCAATGTAAGAGCTTGCCCAGGCCAAGCAAGCCCTCAAGACATGCAAGAAATACATGGAAACAAAGGCCCAGCCCACCCTCGTGGTAATTCCACAGCCACCTAATTTTGACGCTGCACAGGCTAGTACCAGCCAAGGTCAGAACCAGCAGGCAGGAGGGGGATTTTAACCAGATCAAGGGTCCGAAGGCCAGGACCAAGGGCAGACAGATGCGGCCGTTGAGATGCGCGACCAGAGCCAAGGCACAACCACCAACCAGGGCCAAGCAACGTCATCTAGAGGGTCCCGAACGATATCTGCAAGCCGGGCCTTCCGAAGACCAAAATCCGTGGAGGGAAACATCAATGAATTTTTATCCAAATATCCTCACGAGTCATCAAGAGGCGGCTGGCAGTTATCATTCTCAACTTAGACCATCAAGGAAAAAGAACGGCAAGCCTTACCCGCCCTCCAACCACAACCAGAGTGGTGACAGCAGTTATTTGAGAGAGACCCTACGGCCATCAGGGCTTACGTGACGAGTCTGCAACAGTTACGGGTGGAAGCACATTTTCTGCCTTGTCCAAGAAGATCCAAATGGGCGGAATGCGGCACTCCACTGGACCAGATCACACTCAACAATTTCAACTGGCCCATCATCAAATATGAATACGGGTGGACAACGAATATAGATGCCAAAAGGGCTCTCTCTGCATTTGCTAGTCACTACATCAATTGCCCCGATCCCACAGTCTGCGAGGCAGTCACTTACGCCCGGAACTTGGAATATTTAATGGGAATTGAAACAAAATGAGATGATTTCCTTCCCTCCATATTTTTTGATCCAAATAAGGCGCTCGCTTCCGACAAAGTCAAAGACCAGCTGCCAGTCGCTCGTGTATACTACCGAGCTGCATTCCTTGGAGATCCCTAGACGAAACGATTTCAAGCATGGGTGGATCAGGAATGACTGACAGGAGTTCACAAGTCCTTCCCCACACCAAAGGACTCGAAGAAACTGGACCGTCTCAACTTCATGGAAGACGTTACAGAATATCTCATCCACCAGAGGTGGTCCAAGAGAATGCTCTACTAAACCGGTAGAGTGCCGAGGGACCGGCACTACTTCAGGCCGTGGGTCCTGTCGGGGGTATTCCCAACAAAGTGTAAATAAATAAAATCCTCCAATAAAATGTGTTGCGAGGGCATGGCATCCTGCGTGTATAAGCTCATGGCCCAATGAGCACGCAATTGAAGTTGTAAATAAAATAAACTTGACTTGGGCCTTGTAATTAAAATAAAACTAGAGGCCCAATGTCATTTTTAAACTTAGAGATCACTTTTTAAAATTGGGTTGTGGGACTCACATGAATCTTGTGATTTCTAATGTACTTTTTGTGGACCCTTGGATCAAGTTGGGTCCAATATGAATGGATAGGATC
This sequence comes from Diphasiastrum complanatum, assembly GCA_029204225.1. Classification (NCBI taxonomy): domain Eukaryota; kingdom Viridiplantae; phylum Streptophyta; class Lycopodiopsida; order Lycopodiales; family Lycopodiaceae; genus Diphasiastrum; species Diphasiastrum complanatum. The sequence goes on along the minus strand of CM055096.1, from coordinate 1,609,301 downwards.
GTTGTGAATATTAGCCAATAGGATTGAGGGGCAAGGGCCTTCCCCATTTTATAAAAAGGCACCATTTGTACACTATTTCCATGCTTAATGAGAAGGAGAAAATTCTACCATTTTTTGAAGAGAAGCATCCTCATTTGCTCTTCACTACTCTCTATTGCTCTTGGTTGTGTTTTCTCTTGCTTTCTATTTCCATGTTTATTGTTTTCCAATAGTGAATGTTTTTCCATTAGCAAGCATAAGGAGCATTTGAGCTAACCTCCACCCTCACTCTCTTTCTCTCTCTTTCTCTTCTCTTCCCAATCTCTTCTTCTCCATTCCTTCCCTTCAACCAAACTATGATGAATGATAGTGTAGAGGAGTAGACTTAAAGAGTAGTAGTATAGTGGTGAGTAGAGTTAAGGGAGAAAGTAGGAAATTAACTAAAAGTAGCATCTATGCATAGTTAGGCACCTATCCAGTGATCTAACCTTTGTTGACAGGCGGAAAAGCTATACTACGAAAGATCTTCGACTCCACACAGACTCCATCTAATGGTTGATTCTGATCCAACTATGGATATCCCTTCCGGATAGCACGAACTGAGTCGTTGATCTTGTAGCTTCTCTATCCAATGGATTTGAGCACTCTTGTGCACTAATGCTACCCACTTTGAAACACTATGCCATTTTCTTGGTTCCACGCGTGAACTGAGTCGCGACCTCCCTGCTCGCGGCCAGCTTCCCTATGTTTTCAGCTATGGCTTCCTTGAAGATTTTTCAACCATCTCTCTCTCTCTGAGTCACGGCTGCCCATGGCCTCTTCAGAACTGATTTGCACTACTAGGACGCCCTCCTCTGGGTTTTTACAGCTTGCAAAACGGATCGGTATAGAGAGAAATCTCTGATTTTGTGATCCCTAACCCCAGACCAGGGTTTTTCACACAAATCTGTTCTTGGTTTCCAATTCACAGTGTTCTGACAGGCCTATCCTCTTGCTCTGAGGTCGCCCTACTGCTAGAACTATGATGCTTCAATCCGTTTGTCAAACGGTGTCCGATTGAATGCACACTGACTGCAAACACCAAATAGCCTGCTTCGAAATTTCAAAATTTTGCTGAGGTTCTGATTCAACCGACAACCCTTGTCTCTGAATCCTCACACAGTCTCAAGCTCACCAAGCTTCTGTGTGCTAAGCTCTCTGCACCAGTATTTCTCCTTCCGTCTTCAGCCTGCCGTATACCCCGAACTCTCAGAAGACACTTCTCCCGAAGCTGTCTTCAACGACAATGTTGTATTGTGTACACTCCCTGTACAGCTCTGATACCAACTTAAAATCTGCTTTGCACAGGAACACAGATCATGCTACAAAGTAACACAGACAGAAAACACTCTCCACGGCAAGCTCACATAGCAACTGTATTTCTCAAAATGAAATTATACTGTACATATAATTGTTCCCGCAGGCAACCCATGCATGATCCAAGTTGCCGTTGGCAGGACGCCTGTCCTGTCGACTTGCCTCGTGGCAAGGCCAACTGACCCTTATCAACTGATAGGACCCATAGTACAGTAGCACATTGATTCTACTTTAATTCTAACTCACATACCCAACAAGCTCCAAAAGTTGGATGAGAAAGTCGAGCAGGGATACCTTGTAGAATATGATATTCATTCATCATACTACAAGATCTTGAGAGAAAGACTATCAAGTGCAAATGGATCTACAAATATAAGTATGGACCGGATGGCAATGTATCAAGATACAAAGTCAGGCTTGTAGCAAAAGATTTTTCACAGAAGTATGGTATCGATTACACTGAAACTTTTTCTCCTTTAGTAAAGCATACATCCACACAAATTCTATTTGCTTATGCAGCAGCCTACAATCTGAAAATCCATATCATAGATGAAAAGACAACTTTCCTGCATGGTAATCTGAAGGAAGAGGTGTATATGGACCAGCCACCAAGATTTACCTATGAGTCATTTCCTGACTATGCTTGCAATGCAAAAAGCATCTATGGACTCAAACAACCTACCAAGCAGAAAGGAGGGATGGATTCATCTCAATCAAGAAAGGTACATCATAAACATGCTTTCAAGATATGGGATGATGGATGCTGTCCCAATTGGCACGCCACTGGACCTAGGAGTTAAGCTTAGTTCAAAGATGTCAGCCAAATCAGAGGAGGAATGAGCTGACATGCGAAGATATCCTTACATGAGCCTAGTGGGATCACTAATGTACGCTATGGTATGTACGTGGCCAGACATATCAACTGCAACCGTGCAAGTTGAGCCAATACTTGATGGATCCTGGAGTAGACCACTAGCAAGCTACCAAACGAGTGCTGAGGTATCTGAAAGGCACATTGAAGCATGGATTGTGTTATCAAGGATCTTGTGGCAGAATCGATGGATACGTGGATTCAGACTGGGCGGGAGATGTTGTTGATCGCAAGTCCACGTGTGGATATGTATTCTTGATGGGAAACGCAACAGTAAGTCGGGCGAGTTCCAAACAAAAGTTTGTGGCTTTATCATCCATAGAAGCTGAGCTGATGGGCCTGTGTCAAGGGGCGAAGGAACACATATGGATCAGCAACTTTTGTGGGGAGTTAGGAATCAAAAACGAAGGAATGATCATGTTCAATGATAATCAAGGATGCATATTCATATGCAAGAATGAAGGACTTCACAAGAGAAGCAAATATATCGACATTAGTATCATTTTGTTAAGGATCTGATCCAGGACGGGAGAATGATCCTTGAATACTGCTCAACTAGGAACATGGTAGCGGATATAATGACGAAGGCGCTGGCAAAAGACATATTCACTCAGCTCAGAGATGCCATGGGATTACTAGAGGCCAAGAGGGGCGATGGCTAAAATTGAGATGGGGATTGTTGAGGGGGCACAACGATGGGTGCATCGAACACCGGGTGCATGACGAGAGTCATGCACCCACCATCTTTATGGGTCAATAACAATTGTAGCCATATAATGTAGATAGAGGGGGGTGGGTCGTATTTTCATCTTGGCATGAAAAAGTAGCGGTTGGTAGTCAATGACACGTAGGCAGGGTAGACACTTTTGAATCTTGGAGTGCATCTCGCACACGATTTTTTGTGTGATCTTGCGAGTGATAATGTGTTGCGAGTGATAATGTGTTCTTGATTCTGGAATGATCTATGCTTGTTTACGTTCTGATTGTTTCTGATTTAGATAATTGGATCCTGTTTCTATTTCGCTGTAAGATTAATCATCATGAAGAAGGTCTCCCACATTGATAATCAGCGTGTCAGGCAGTGGATTGATGATGTACCAACGATTGTCCTTCTGAACCTGCAATCCAGCCACTTTATCTTCACACAATGATTGTGAGCACGGAATCGTGTGCATGTGGGTTGAGTCCTAGTACATCCCCCGGCTTTGGGCAGATGGGGTAATAGTTCAGACGAAGGCCGGATCGTTTCCCTCGCACTGAGTTATGTAATCCTTTGAGTTGAGGTCGAGTGCCATCGTGAGATAATGCAGCAGCTCCAGAGCTAGTTCGTGTAAGTTTTTAAGGTACTCTTTCATAGTCGAACTGCAATAGTTTAGCCAGATGAGGTTTACATCTGGTATGTCAATTATCAAAAAGCTTCTGAATAACCAAACCCTGAATATGTTAAGTGTATATACATATCATATATGTTGTCCACCCTTAGGATAAGCGTACATCTGCAGCGCCTCCTGCCACACCAGGTGTGCATATATATGTGGATCAGAACCAGAGATGAATCCAAGCTCGGTATCTTTTGGGAGGAGTGAGTGCGTTGCGCTTCACCTCCACCGGTAGCTTGAACTTGGTCTTTGTCTGCTCTGCCACCCTCCGAAAAAGATCAGAGCGTACTCCGTGATTTGAAATCCGGAAAAAGCCCCACTCTCGGCATACTTTCGCCAAATCGCGCAACTTCTCTCGCTGCTCCTCGTTGCTTGCATTCCTCAGTTTGTCAAGGTCCACGACGTGCAACTCAATATCATCATGCGTCACCTGCCCTACGGGCCAAGAAAACTCCTCCATTTTCGTCACACCACACTCCACAGCCAAGTTGATAGTGGCTTTACTACACTGGAGGTCCTCCTCATCGACATAGCTATTCGATGATACTCCATCAGTCGCAACGACACCAACAACATCATCAGCATTAACTGTACAGCAATTAGCTTCAGCTGCAGCCTCCATCCCCGTTGTATTGCTCACAAATTGGAAGATTTGACTTGTACCAAACTAGCGCTCAAAAGAAAAACAATGGAAAAGCTCAATTTTTGGAATGAATGACTGCTAAGCACTCACAGAAAAGAAAAGGCTGGAGCTCACAAAAGGCAGGAGTATTCTTTGCCCTCGCTGTTTGTCAGTTTGTTGATGAGGCTTCTTGGAACAGCATTATAAGGTTTGTTTGAGCTTTAATATAATCATAAGCTGCCTGTCAATTCCCTGCTGCAGGCCTTGAACAGTCTATCTTGTAAACTTTTGTAACATGCAGCACACTATCACTATCACTGAACTAAACTAAACTATCACTGAAAAACAAGCCTTATTAAACTCCTGCTGCTCTGGGGAACAGATAATCCAAAGGGTAAAAAGTGAAAGTGAGATGCCATCATCGATGCATCCCACCCTCATTGACCAGGCCTGTGTTTTGAAATGCATGTGCATACTTTCATTGTGATATGCGTTAAATAAAAGGGACTTTCATTATAAAAGATATCACTCAATTTAAAGGGCCATCTAAGGATTTTTAAGATTACATGAATTTCAACTGGAAAGGCTAAAATTAAAATGCATTTCTATGAAGTCAAAATCAGATGTGAAGGGGTGAGAAGAACTCAAAACTCAAGCCTACTCATCACACCCTTGGATGCATTGGAGCTCACCTCTCTCATGTCAAACAAGGTGTGGAATATGCTCCCCCAACCTAATGCAACACACTACGCAGCAGAGCTCATCACTAATTGAGCTCATGAATAAGAAATTATAAGATAATGGACCACACAATTAATTAGAGGGGCCTTAAACTCACCCATTTAAATTCTAGCATCCTCTATGCTTTCACCTCTCATACAATGAACGCCTTAAACACATGAATAAAATGGATAACCTATAATCTATTGCACCCAACAATGTTCATCTTTTAAGTCAACATTATGGATAGGATGCGAGTGGGCCCCGCTGCCTTGCAAGTTATTTGTTTTGTGGGGGGGATATATCTTGGGCCTTTCACACTTCCACGGGCTAGCCCCACTCTTTCTTGTTATAAATCAATGATAAACTTCATTGTTACACTTCTTAGGTACTATTTACGATGTACTTTATTACTAGCTGTAACTAGCTGTTGGCTAGTCTAGTAGTCTACTCCTAGGTCTCCCTCTCTATCAGGGTTCAGGGTTTATATGTACATTTTACATTCATTATGTGGTAGTGTGATAGATTGATAGTGCACGTTCTTCTTTCGGCTTCTTTGGTGATTGTTGAAAATTCCAGAATTCACACGTGTGGGGAATGTCCACAAGAGTGACTAATCTTGATTAAGCTTTGTAATTGGCAGAGTACCCTGATTCTAGATTGTTCAACAAGATCTAGTTCAGAAGATAAGGCTAATTCACAATCTAGCATGCTAATCAATAGACTATGATAGCAATGAATCAAAGAATGATTAAAAGTACAAGATTACAATGCATAAGCATTAGCCTCAACACAAGTTAGAGAGAGAGAGCTAGAGAGATAACAAGCAATATTTGTTTAGATCCAAAATGACATGAGATAGCTACAAAACTTTGGTTCTTCATCATTTTGTGAATGAGAATGATATGTACATATATAGGAGAGCCAAAATTCGGGGTACTCCTTGCATTCAATGCACATCCTACACCTATTCAAGTGCAAACAACTATTAACTTGACACCTAACTGCCAACATGCATAGGTTGCACCTAACTTCTACCTACTTTCTCCAAATGGCAATTTCTCAACTAGCCATGTACAAATCTACATGCATGTGTCCATTAGAGTGATTGCATGCTTTGCATGTCACTATGGAACTTAGGACATTATGCATTTATTGTGGCTCGAGTCTCTACAAGGTCATAATTGACCAATTCCATGTGAATCTCTATATGCATGTCAAACTAGACATTCTCAACATTATTGTATATCATACTAGACCAACTGGACTTTATGCATGTCACTGGAATTTGATCTACCTAACCCAAACTCACCCTATTCTACAAGGATATGTGCTCAATTCACATGCCTTGGATATGTACAAAATATTTACATGGGTAGGATCCCCCAAACATTAACAACAGATGATAGATATGTTTTACAGTTTTCAACACTCCTCCTTAAAATTTATCTATCTGATGTTGGTGAAAATCCTTTGAGCTTGGATTCTTTGCTTTGCATTTGAAGTGAAGATGAACAAAGAATCCATTATAGTAGTATGCTTACCAAATCCACGATAAGTTCTCTTTGATAGAAATCTTTTCCAAATGCCTTTGAAAAATATTCCACCAACCTGCTACTATGCCAATGTACCTCTTGCATGTCTGATGTCGATCCTGGGTATGCAAAGTCCACATGCATGAAATTGGCTACAAGAAAGACTGAAAAAACCGAGGCTTCCATGCCTCATCATGACCACAAAGATCATACAGATCAAGATTGTACCATGAGCAATATTCAAGATTAAGCATACTAGCTTCACTAGTCCAAAAAATATGAACTCTATCCAAAATGCATCTAATCTTGAAACCATACTCAAACTTGATCAAATTAAGGCTAGATACTTTCTTGAGGGTGTAAGTGTCCTCAGTGGATGCTTCACTTAACCTCACAAGAAGTTTACAATATGCCTCAATACATGAAAAAACTCCTTTTTTCAAACTATGAGTACTAAAGTCATACTTGCTCTTACTCAATTTAAGAGCATAAAAATGATGGTACAACATCTTGCTTTCTAGATGTTTTGGAAACATAATCAAGTCACAAAAGACAAGAAGTAATTCCAAACTAAAGACTTCATTCAAAAACAGAATAGTCTTACTTGATCTTTGAGATAAGCAAATCTCAATTAAGCAAGATACATCATTAATCAAAGAAAAAGAACAATAAACAATAGGTGAGTAAAACAAAATGAATACCACCTTTACTTTTCTTTTCTTTTCCATGAAATAAGATGAACAAGGACTCGGCCTTGTATAATGATGAAGATCTCCTTGGACATGCATGTTGAGGATACTCCTCCTCAAACCTTGACCTCATCACAACTTGATTACTTGCCATAGTAATGAGTTGTGATGCACTATGAGACACTGTGCTCTCGGCCACTTCCAAGATAGAAAATAGATTTTCAAAATCAAGAACTTCTCCATGCTCAAACACCTTCGAGATAGAGAGTGTAAAGGCTATGTAGCCTTTCTTGGTAGATAAGCATCTAACCATGATCCATAGACTAGGATCACCATCCTTCTTTCTTTCCAAGAAACCACATACAAAGCAATAGTCTTCAAGAACACTGAGGTATACAACCTTAGGCTTATAACTGAACAAGACTTCATAAAGTGCACTCCTTCCATTAGCTTCATAACTCCATAAAGTTTTGCATGATGGAACATACACATGCACCAAAAAACTTGAAGAGACAAGACACATCCAAATGTAACTTGTGGATCCATCAATAGTACATGCAAAGCAAGAAACACCTTCTTTGCTTACTGATAAAGAAAGATGAACATTGGAATGTTCCAAATCCATAGAATATTTTGTCTTTTTAGAAGACAATAAATATGGATCCATAAGTAATTTTGCCATAGAGTAAGCCACTCTTGGCTCGATCTCCTTGACTATAGTAGGCATAGACCTGAAGTTGGAAACATACAACTTCCTATGCCATAGCTCCTCCTTGGAAACATAAGTCATCAATGCAGCATCACATAAACTTGAATTTTCATGCACATCTAGCTTGAAAATACCTCCATATCTAGATCCACTTGCAAGGATCTTATCTTCTTTCGTTATGAAACAACCATTGATATTGAAATCTAGTTCATAACCATCATCTAACAACTTTCCTACACTAACCACACTCTTTGTGAGATTAGGCACATAGAGAACATTGGAAAGTGTAAAATTCATAGAAGATGTAAGTTTTAATAAACAACTTCCAACACCTTCAATTGCACTTGTATCACCAACTGCTGTGTATATTGATTTCTTAGGATCTAGAACAGATTCAATAGAAACAAAAGAATCTTTGGAGCAACTTATATGAGTTGTTTCTCCACTATCAATATACCATGATACATCATTAAAAGGTAAAGAAGAAAAACTAGACATCAGAAGAGATGCCTCTCCACAACTTGCATGTGAATCTTCTATGATACAACTGGTTTGAACTTCTTGTGTCTTCTTCTTGAAGTTAGAAGGATGAGCTGACTCATCTTCTACTCCATCATAGTCTTTGTTCTTTGCTTTTTTCTTGGTGAAGGAACAAGAATACTGGTTCTTACTCCTCTTTCTTGAATTGATATTGGCTTCATGAAGGTTCTTCAAAGTCTCCCAAGTCTCCTTTGCTGAGGTGCATGCACTAATCTCTCTCAACATCTCATCAGAGATGTTCAATTTGATGATATGTAGAGCAATTCTTGCTCTCTTTTTGAATCTTTGAGCCTCATCAAAAGCTGCAGGTTCAACTTCAGTTCCAGTTACAATATCCATTACACCATAGAGAATCAACAAGGATTCTATCCTATCCTTCCAAACTAAATAGTTAAAGGTGTATAGTCTTTCACTAGCTTGAAAGAGACAATCTCCTACAGATGCCATGAATGTGAAGACTCTTGTAATTGGACTACAATATATTTGAGCTTGTTCCTATTTGACTTAGAGTTGCTGCTCTCTTTCACTATAGGTATTTTCAAAAAATGTACTTCCTTCCTATGTGAAACACATGCAATTGTATTTGAGACAGATCTCAAATATTCCACAAGACAAGCTAACTAGATCAGATACACAAAGTGGATTGAGACACTTTGGTTAGTTTGAATCCTACTTTTGGCACGTGTGAAATGCAACAAAAGAAAACACTATTGACACTCAAAAGGCTCAAAGGGTGTTCAATTACTTGAAACTCAGTCTTGGTCTTTAGTTTCTTGTGTAGGATTCTCATAACCTAAAAATTTAAAAATCCCTTGTAAAATCCAATTTTTTTTCAAAACTCAAAACTAACCTTCGCAAAGCCCTCTGAAGTTCCATCTCACTGAGACAAGGACACAGAGAAGTTTGCAAAAGTTAGCTGAGATCCAATAGTTAGTTTTCACCATGGCTTGCTGATGGATACTCTGAAGTGTTGGCCTTTTGAGTACATGGCAAAAAAGCCGAAAAAGTTGAAGGTTGGCTAAAACAAAGTCTTGGCTCATTTTAGACCTGTTGTCGCCTTTTTATCAAAAATGCGAAAAACGAGAAAAACATGAACTGTGCGACAAACAATTCAAATATGCAGACTGTGAAAAAACTAGTTGAAATATGCAACAGTCTAAAAAAACAAGAAAAAATACTAAGGCTTTAAAGTAGAAACTCAATATTTCTTCAGCTCCTTTTTAAACCGTGTATTTTCCTGATTCCCAAACTGGCTCTTTGCCTTTTAAACATTCCCTTATCCAATGCCTTTGTAAATATATCAGCTTATTTGTCAGTAACAGATTCAATCCTTTATAGATTATATTAGCTTTGTAGAGCATGCGGTTTCGTCCGCTATTGTCTTGTGCTCTATCGCATTATTGACATGTATATTTTGCTATACTTAATCTGATAACAACTCTTTCGTTATGCATTCAGATCTATGTCAATATTGCTATGCATATTATTCATTGTCTGACTTTCTTGTTGCTCAATCTGGTAATCTGTTTCTAGCAAGTTATTATTAGTCTAGCTGTTGACGACTAATACTTAGTCTTGTCTTTTGCGAATCATTCGCGACAAATTATTTGTCTAGCTGTTCGTGACAAATTATTCTTCTGCTGTTTTATTAACGTTTGGCTATGTAATCAAAACGACCGTGATTTCTATCACTAACATTTTGTTCATTTCTGATAGGCATAGTCATGCTTAGGGAGTAATATAGCTCATTCTATTGTGCACAAACACTTTCCGTTCGAGTTCGTTTCTCGTTCGTTTCTTTTTCGTGTACGTTTTTCTTTTCGAGCTATTTTCGTTTCTCACACACGACACACCCTCTTTCTCCAACAACCACATCCTCCAACGTACCAAAACAGAACTAGCCATGTATGGTATCCAATTTGCGCCCAAAATCATACAGCGAATGAGTGTCCAGTTTTGAAGCAAAATCTCAAACTGGCAGAAAGATTTTGCCACCTGTGCAACGCATCGTCGCAAGAAATGACATTTTGTCCACTCAATTTTTGAATTATATAGTAGAAGAGGAATCAATATCAGACCTCTTATCCATATCACTAGGGAGCACCGAATGCGGCAACGTGGTATGGTGCGCCAAATAACCAATAGTGCATGGCCTTACCTGCACCACTAGGGCCAGCTAACAACCAGGTGGCCCATGTGAATATGATGGTAGCTGAACATGAAGCACCACCTCCGCTTGAGCAGCAACAGTGGTATGGACCGGATGAGACATTTGTCAATCCAACAATCAACGAGTATTATGCAACCTACACTGCTCAACCTCAACGGCAAGGTGGAATACTTTACGGCTGTTATGGATGTAGCATAGGTTGTATAATACTCGTTCATTGGTGGATCGACAAATTGCAAAGTGGAAGAATTGTTGAGTGTCCTCAAAAGAGCGTGTATAACTCCTTTTGCCGAGAATGTGGATACAAGCATTGCTACAATAATTGCCCATTCAAGCCTGGAACCAGTGCGCCTTTGAACTTTATTTCAATACTGTGAAAGATTTCAGATCCTTAAGATCTAATCTACTTGAATGATCTTTGGTTAGAAAGAGAAATACACTACCAATTTCACCAATGTAGAAAAATCAACATCTACACAATTTGAGATGCAAACACTAATAGAACTTGATCAAACTTGAATGAAATGATTATGTACTGTTGCTGTCCGTACAAAACCAGCACACGTGTGGATCCAAAAATAGCAAATATAGATCATTCTACACATAGAATTGCAAGCAATCACCAAGGTAGTGCACCAATGGATAGTAGAACCCAAGAGAACCATGTATAAGCATGAAATGAGATAGAGAAGAGAGAAGATGACTCTCTCCATGAGTTACATCCTTTTATAACAGATCTAAACCCTATTTGGCCACTTGGCTTTCCAACCAAAATGCTAACCCTACCAATTTTGGGTCTAGATTCAATGTACCCAACTTATTCAAATTGAATCTACTCAAACTCGCATTCTATCTTTTCCACACTTTCAAAAAGTGTTTATTCAAATGAAATTTAGACTAATGAACTTTGAAAAGTCAACCTCTAAGTCTAAAACAAGTTTTGGCCTCAATATGCCAAATATGAAAATATTGCAAAATGTGACGAAACTAGTTGAATCTTTCACACTCCCTCTTCAACTAGTTTTAGCATAGACTTTAATAATACTCCAAGTGAAGTCCTATGCTTCATGAACAAGTCTTTTCCCAATGCTTTGGTGAAGATATCAGCTACACATTCCCTTGAAGACACATGTTGAAGCTCCACCTCCTTTGCAATGACTCGCTCCCTCACAAAATGATATTGTATCTCAATATGCTTGCTCCTAGCATGAAAGATAGGATTGGATGCCATTCTTTGGGCTGATTGATTGTCACAAAAGATGATTGGGCTCTCTGAAAAATCTAGCAAGTGAAGATCCTTGATCATCCTTTTGATCCATACCATCTCCTTTGTGCAATGTGTAAGAGCTTTGTACTCGGCCTCACTAGATGACAATGAGATAGTGGCTTGTTTCTTTGACATCCATGATATAGCTCCATCACCTATGAAAATACAATAAGCACTAATGGATTTCCTATCCATTACATCTCCAGCATAGTCCAAATCTGAAAATCCAAAAAGATTAGGTGATGATCCCTCATACAATATGCCAAAATCTTGAGTTCCAATGATGTACCTCAAAACTCGCCTTCCTAGCTTCCAATGTTCCTCAAGGATCTTGCATGAATTGACTCAATCTTCCAACACAATAGCTTAGATCAGGTCTAGTAATGGTTAGATAGATGAGTGAACCAAATAGCTTTCTATAGAGAGTAATGTCCTTGAAGGATCTTTCATTACCTCTTATAGTTAGCTTTACATGAGACTCCATAGGTGTATCAATAGCTTTTGCATCTACCATATGAAATCTTTCTAGAATAGAATTAGCATACTTCTCTTGACAAATGAAAGTAGATTGAGAAGATCTAATGATTTCTATTCCTAAAATGTAATGCAAATTACCAAGATCATGCACCTCAAACTCCTTCTTAAGAGCATTCTTAATATCCTCCACATCTTGATTGTCTCTACCACTCAAGATGATATCATCCACATAGATTAGCAAGATGGTAACATCATTTCCAGCAAACCTATAATAAAGTGAATGACCCTACTCACTCATAACAAAACCTTGAGAGAGTAAAAAAGTATTAAGCTTAGCATACCAACTCCTTGGTGCTTGCTTAAGGCCATACAAACTCTTTTGTAGAAGACACACATGATTTGGCTTTGTTGATGAAATATAGCTCTCGGGTTGCTCCATATATACTTCCTCCTCAAGATCACCATTCAAGAATGCATTTGAAATGTCAATTTGCCGTAGATCCCATCCATAAAGTATAGCAAGTGAAATGATGACTCAAATGCTTACCATCTTTGCCATGGGTGCAAAGGTCTCATCATAGTCAATTCCTTGTTGTTGAGCATATCCTTTTGCCACTAACCTTGCCTTGTACTTGTTGATAGATCCATCTTGGTTTGTCTTCACATTGAAGATCCATTTGCATCCAATAGCTTTCTTGTCCTTAGGCAACTCCACCAATTTCCATGTTCCATTCTTCATAAGAGCTTGATACTCGAGATCCATTGCTTGGATCCACTCCTCTTCTTTCCTTGCTTGATCTACACTTGTAGGCTCATCCAAAGAGGTTAGGAAAGCAACATAATTTCCAGAAACTACTTGCTTACCCTTTTGATCATATGTGAGCCTTGAAGGTACTTGTCTTTCTCTTGATGTTCTCCTTGGCTTTTGACTTGATGAAGGTCCATCATCACCACCATCCAAAGTAGGATCCTTCTCATCAACATCAATAATGTTAGATCCATCTACTTTACCATCAATAATGCCTGAAGACACCTTTGGAATGTTTCCCTCATAAAAAATGACATCTCTACCAACAATCACTTTGTTAGTAGAAGGAATGTAAACCTTGTAGGCTTTACTCACCTCACTATATCCAACAAAAATACCTCTTCTTGAAGATGGATCCTCATTGGTCCTATCATCAAGAGTAATGTTGACATAGCATGTGCATCCAAAAGTTCTTAGAAAGTTGACACTCGGCCTCCTCTTGAATAGCATCTCAAAAGGTGTCCTTCCATCCAAAATAGCACTCGGCCACCTATTGCACAAGAAATTGGCACACAACAAAGCTTGATCCCAAAATGGTTTGTCAAGATTAGCACTTAACCTCATAGCTTTAGCACTTTCACATAAAATTCTATTCTTCCTTTTAGCCACTCCATATGTACTCACCACCATTGTCACCTCTCAAGCACTTGATCTTTGTGGAAAATTGGTTCTCCCTTGCATTCTTGAACTTGACAAAGACATCATACACTTCATCCTTGCTCTTTAGTAGATAGATCCAACAGAATCTACTAAAATCATCAATGAATGTTACATACATCTTAGCTCCACTATTGCTAATTGTAGTAAATCCATTAATATCCGAATGTACAAGTTGAAAAGGCTTTGTAGATCTAGAAATAGATCTGGTATAAGGTAGTCTATGTGACTTAGACAAAGCACAAGACTCACAAACATGCTTGTCATTACTTAAGGAATTTGGAAGACCAATCACAACCTTCTTCCTTGCCATTACCTCCAATGACTTGAAGTTGAGGTGTCCCATCCTTTTGTGCCAAACCTCTTGAATAGAAATTTGCTCCCTTGCAACACATCCAACTTGGTTAGCAATAACACAAGCATCAAGTTTGAACAACTTCCCTTGCCTTTTACCTTTTCCAATCAAGACATCCTTCCTTTTGATCAAACAAGCATCTCCATCAAACTCCACCTTGAGGCCTTACTTAGTATTTTACTCACACTAAGCAAATTCTTGGTAATAGATGGAATAAACAAGAAATCCTCCAAATGAACATTCCTATTTGTAGAGAGAGAAATAGAATTGTGCCAATCCCCTTGATTGCACACTCACCATCATTGGCCGTGTAGATCACCCTCTTGTCGTCTCCATATGCCAACAAAGAAGTGAAGTACTCTTTGTGAAAGGTCATGTGTGAACTTGCTCCACTATCAATCCACCAAGGATCTAGATCTCCATCATTAGCAAGCATACATGAAGACATCACAAAAGTGCACATCCAAACCATCCTCATCAAGAGTAAGATTACCTTGCTTGTCTCCTTGATCTCTCTTCTTCTTGTAGCACTCACTTGCAAAGTGCCCTTTGATGCCACAATAGAAGCACTTGAGCTTTGATCTATCCTTCTTTTTTCCACTTGAAGAAGCATCCACTTGATCTTGTCCTTTAGACCACTTGCTTTTGGTTTTGCCCTTGAATTTGCCCTTTGTGAACATAGCATCCTCTTGAAGTGTCGATGTAGGTCCACCTCTTTCTTGAAGCCTATATTTCTCATTGATCAAGATCTCTTGAAGATCCATCAAACTTGGCAAAGTCTTTTGAATAGCAATACTTTGAACAATGTTAGCATGAGCATCCAACAAGCCATTAAGAATCACTTGAATAAGTTCTCCTTCCTTAATGCTTTCATCTATGCAAGCTAACTCATCATTCAATGCTTTCATTCTCAAAACAAAAGTACTTGGACTTTCTTCATTCTTTTGCAAACAAGAAAATATTTGCCTTCTTAGAGTCAACACTCTAGAAGTAGACTTGGATTCCTAAAGCTTCTTCAATGAATTCCAAGCTTCCAAAGATGATGTGCACTTACCAACTTCCTTGAGAAGTTCATTGGTAACATTCATCTTTATCATGTGTAGAGCCTTCTTGGCCCTCTTGTCATACCTCAATTGATCTTGTTGTGTCGCTGGTCTCTCCTCCAAACCTACAACAATATTCAAAACATCATTCATCTCAAGAAGTGACTCCATCCTCACTTTCCATAATGAATAGTTACTTGAGATAAGCCTATCATTGGCTTCCAACATGACTCCAATTGAGGTTGCCATGTACCAATGACCTGATCTTCTCTTTCAACCTGCTTCAATGCACAAAGCACTCCTTTGAACAACAACAAATGCTTTCAAAAGAAATCACCAAGATTTGAAACTATCTCACAAATTCTCTTCAAGCACTTATCCAAGCAAATCAACACATAGAATCATGGAATCTTGATCAACCTATGATCTATCCTCAATCTAATGACTTTTGCCACTTCCTAAGATTGAAACACACTCAAATAAAGTCCAGCAACCTCATATCTAGAGATCCAATCAAAATTAGGGTTTTGACAAAATCACAAAAAATTGACTATTCCAAATCTACATGCAAATGCTGAAAATTTGATATGCAATGTATAAGCCACCACTTAGGCTGAACCAATGATCCAAAAATTGTCCAAATCTAGTATGTGAATTCAAAAATCGAAATTGAACAAGTATATTGACCTACTTAGTGTTTTAATCTACAAAAGATCCAATCTACAGAAGCATAAAATCCGATTTTGGTGTAGACTCCTCTCTAGCATGTTCTAGACTTGATATCTTCACCAAATCATTGATAGATCTGATTTCCTCCTTTATAACCTGAAACACAAGCTCTAATACCATGTGAAATATTTCAGATCCTTCAATGATCTTTGGTTAGAAAGAGAAATACACTACCAATTTCACCAATGTAGAAAAATCAGCATCTACACACAATTTGAGATGCAAACACTAATAAAACTTGATCAAACTTGAATGAAATGATTATGTACTGTTGCTGTCCGTACAAAACTAGCACACGTGTGGATCCAAAAATAGCAAATATAGATCATTCTACACATAGAATTGCAAGCAATCACCAAGATAGTACACCAATGGATAGTAGAACCCAAGAGAACCATGTATAAGCATGAAATGAGATAGAGAAGAGAGAAGATGACTCTCTTCACGAGTTGCATCCTTTTATAGCAGGTCCAAATCCTATTTGGCCACTTGGCTTTCCCACCAAAATGCTAACCCTACCAATTTTGGGTCTAGATTCAATGTACCCAACTTATTCAAATTGAATCTACTCAAACTCGCATTCTATCTTTCCCACACTTTCAAAAAGTGTTTATTCAAATGAAATATAGACTAATGAACTTTGAAAAGTCAACCTCTAAGTCTAAAACAAGTTTTGGCCTCAATATGCCAAATATGAAAATATTGCAAAATGTGATGAAACTAGTTGAATCTTTCACAAATACAACCAATAGCAGTTCCAAGAAGGACGCCACTGAAAAACACCATTTTCCATGTTCCCGTGTTTGCAGTCACACAAGCTCAGAAACGGAAGGAAGTGGCCCCATCACCACCACACTCATCAGTATCGATGGCATATGATCAACCCTCAGTTGCAGGACCATATCCAAATGTGAGGGAAGAAGGAAGGCAATACCACAAGATACACCATTGGGTAGAGAAAGCACAAGAGGAGGAAGCTGCACGATTAAGAGAAACCCCTACAGAACCTTGCATTACTGAAGAACCAACACCACTAACGGGCTCACCATTGCGAATAGATCAAAATGATTGTTTGCACCATCATGAACCACCCTTCCACATGGGAGCCACATACAGGAGTGCTCACAAGTTTGCTATCCAGCCGTGTGAACTTATCCCTTGGAGAGTTACTATGGATTGCACCTCAAGTTAAGAGCATCCTAGCAGAATGAGCCAAACAGAACCAAAACCAAAACCAGCAACAGAAGAGCCCCTATATTGCATGGGCTACGAAGGAACCAACAATGTCCTCCAAGTGGGAGTAGCATGGGAAAGTGAGCAACATAACATCACATTGCCAATCATCTTGGATTTCTATCCTCTCCATCCCTATTCTCTACTAATCTAAATCCAATCACTAAGTTGCTGTAAATACTTGTACATACTCTACAGAAACACATTTATTTCCTGACAGTCTGCAAAAATACGAACGAATTGGTGACAATGTCACCTGATAGTTTGGTCACCTCTTCTTAATCAGCCAACTTCTCTTATTCGGCTATCATCAATTTTTTGGCCACCATCAATTTTTTGGCCATATCCGATTGGTCGTTCATCCTGGACCATCTAGAAAGATTCTCTTATTCGGCCTATCTTGAATAATCGGCCGAAATTTAACTATTGGCTTACCAAGAAGTACACACATCATGACCGGACAAAATCAAATATTGTCCGACGGTGACTGCCAATAGCATGTAGTGTCTTAACCTATTTGTAAATAGTAGATTAACCATTCTTTTAATTAGTTAGCCATGTGTATATATCCAGCAACTTATCAGTTGCTCGGTTAGCTGAATTCACTAGCTGTTGAGAGCGAAATTGTCTTGTTCTTTCTCTCTATTATTACATAATATTGTCTCAAAAATAACGCCTCTCTATTTGCATTCAGATTGTATTTTCTACATGACTAATCTATTATTGTTTGAGTTGTGTATGATGAATACTTGTTCATCTTATAGTCAGATAGATTCATGCTTGCAAATAAAATTATTGTAGATCAAATTGTTTTTCATATGACTGATAACACTGCTCAATCTATCGTTCTAATAAACGTATCCAAACCGCTTCTGCAAAGCTAAATCTAATAAACAAGATAATTTGTACATGGCTATGGAATCAACTATTTAGATCCAGCAACTTTGAAGTTGTGACCAAGTGAGAAAGATCTCGATCTGTTTGAATCTCATAGACATAATTGCATGTACTGAGGATTCCCCACTCGCTTCTCTTTGTAGCGATGGGAATAGCATCGAGTCCCAACATGGTATTAGAGCTTCTACTTTGATCTCTATACGCAATTAGAACTGACATTATTAGGACGATCATTCTGATATAGTATAGGTAGTATCTATAATTGTTTTCAGTCAGATTAATCTACTATATGCATAATACTCAACCTGAAGATTCCAAATGGATTCGCAACCACAGTCTGCTCTAATGGTAGACAAACTCGATGGTTCAAACTACCACCTATGGAACTTCAAGATGAGAATATTACTGATGGCCAAAGAACTTTCCACCTATGGAACCGAACTACTTCCCACTGTCGATGAGCAAGCCATTCAAATGGAAGCTCAAGGATGGCAAAGCTTTCGTCTTGATCACCCTTAACATCTCCGACACGCAGATTGGTCATATTAGAAAAACGCAATTCTTGAAAACAGCTTGGGATATATTACGCACATTATAAGAAGTGAGAGATAAGCTAGTAGAAATAAATGACTATTTTAAAGTCAATCCATAGGTTACTTTGAACCAAAAGGTTGAGATTTGTGTAACCATGGGTATTTAGTTATTTAGGCCATGTTAAGTTTGTCTTCATTTGTGATGGACCCAATTTTGGTCATGTATTGACTCGTGGGTCCTTAGAGGTCTAATTTGGTTTAGGGATCCTATCTTGACTTTTGGGGGTGCCCTACATTCAGTAAGTAGGTAGAGTACATATTGGTTTATTGTGTCATTTTTCAGTTTTGGCTAAGCATTGCTCTTCATTACTTGTGTTGTTGTTTTCTCTCTCTCTCTCTCTCTCTCTCTCTCTCTCTCTCTCTCTCTCTCTCTCTCTCTCTCTCTCTCTCTCTCTCTCTCTCTCTCTCTCTCTCTCTCTCTCTCTCTCTCTCTCTCTCTCTCTCTCTCTCTCTCTCTCTCTCTCTCTCTCTGAGGGCACCCAGCCATTTCTCTCTTGTGTTCTGTGGAGATTGATTGATAGCCAGATCTTGGTTCCTTGACTCTTGTTTTCCTTCATGGTATCGACAAGCTTGTATGTTGGTGCCCTACCAGAAGCAGGAGCTACTCTACTTTTTGTTTTGAAATTTCAACATCCTACTGATTTTTCCAAGTAGAGTTTGGATCAACTTTTTTTTGTCTCTTTTCAAGTTGAAGGAGGGCGCCCATCACAGATCTTGGAGGAGCAATTTTTGGTGCCCAAAAATTAGCATCTCAAAACTGATTTTTTTGCAGCTAGTTTTTAGCAAGTTTTGTTTGGAGGGTGCCCAAAAATCTGCTTCTAATTTGGGTTTTGGGACCTTCTTACTTTGTTGAGTCAGGTTTGCAGTTAGGGCACACAAAATGCACCAAACCCTATTTTGGATTAGGGCAAATTTGTGGCTAGAAAATTGTAGATTTTTAGCAAGCAATAGGGCACTTTCAACAACCCTATTGAAGTGTGTCTTGGTCACATTATTTGGCATCCTAATTGGGTTTTGATGTAGGCTTCATTCTAAGCTAACCTGATTTTCAGGATGCTGGTTTTTTTTGTGGAGAAAAATAGCCATCTATCCATTATCTTTTGGACACTTTGGTTGCAGATTGGAAGACATCTGGTGCTCCTATTTTCAGCTTATTGTTTGCTACAAATTTTTGAGTAGATTTGGTTGTGGAAAAGCTCTCTTTTCTATCTACTACAAGCTGAAATTCTGTTGGAGGTAATGGCTAAAGAATCAGAAGCTATCGGTTCTTTGTTTAGTAAAGATCTGTTGGATGGCACAAACTACTCCTTGTAGTGTTACATGATGAAGAATCTTTTCATAGCGAAAGGGCTATGGGATTTGGTCAATGGTGATGAGGAAAGGCCTCCTTCTTTGGCTCCTACTACACCTCATGGATCATCATCATCATCATCTTCTACATCTTCGGAAGATCAAAAGAAGTGGGATAGAAGGGATGCACAAGCACATTCTATGGTTGCTCTTGTGGTAAAAAGATCTATCTTACCTCATATTAGATCTGGTAAGACATCTAAAAGTGCGTGGAAACACTTAATACGATGTATAGGGTCAAAAATTTAGCAAGAGTGGTGTATCTCAGAAATCAACTTTCTTTCACCGATGAGGATGATCATGTCCTGAGTGCGAATGATTGGCACGATCCTTTTCCTCCCTTCACGTGAGTGGGCCCATAACCTTTGATGATTAATCTTACAGTGAAATAGAAACAGGATCCAATTATCTAAAATCAGAAACAATCAGAACGTAAACAAGCATAGATCATTTCAGAATCAAGAACACAACATCACTCGCAAGATCACACAAAAAAGCATATTTTCCATTCATATGCTATGTACATATAATCATGTGCGAGATGCACTCCAAGATTCAAAAGTGTCTACTACCAACCACTTCATTTTCATGCCAAGATGAAAATACGACCCACTCCCCTGTATCTACATTATATGGCCACAATTGTTATTGACCCATAAAGATGGTGGGTGCATGACTCTCGTCATGCACCCGGTGTTCGTTGCCCAGCATCGAGCACCCATCGTTGTGCCCCCTCAACACTTCAGGTACAACTGGCTTGTAGCAAAACTACTTTCACATTCTATATCTTAGATTGAAGATTGATGAGTTCCACATGTAACAATGCAAGTTTGGAGCAACAACATCTACCAGAGCGCTGTGCATTGCGTTGTTGTAAACAACCAGCAAACCCAGATCTTTGTTGCGTTCTTTCTGTACCCCACGGATGAGAGTGTGATCATGCCATCACCAAAACATGTGAGTTTGGAGAACCCGCAAAGTACAAGCCATTCACAAGCAAAGACTACCGAGGATCCTTCTACGAGAGCGATCTGATAGAGAATCCAAAGTCAAGGCTCAAAATGAATGAGATGGACTTCTAGCTAGTGGATAACTATGCAATGTTTAAACCTTCACTGGCAATGGTGAGATTAGCAAATCTTCAAGACTTCATTTGCATGCTACCAATTAGAAGCAATTGTTTTGACTCTTTTGACATGCAAGATCTTCCTTCTAACCTATTGAACCCATATGTTTGCAAAAGAAATTCTAATACATTATGATAAAGTCTAGCACTAAAGAGTAAAGCTAATAAAATGAGATATGTACTTTTTGATAGAAGAATAAATGAACAAAATTAAATTTTATCACGTTACCAGCTTGCTAATAATTACCTTACTAGAAAGCTTAAAAAATGCACCATTGAAGATAAAAAGAACTAGTACAAACTAATGAACTGCAACTTGCACAAAAAACATGAATTACATATAATTCTCCCTATTGTTTTTTTTTTTTTGGAGTATTGTGTTCAGACAACATTCCTTAATGAATATATAGAAAAAGATGTTTATATAGAAGGAACCAATGTTTTGATCCGTTATGTGTATGCAGAGCATAAAGCCAGGCAAGCAACAGAGTCCTTGCAATTCATGTCTTGTATGATCTTGATGATCCCAGAGCAAGAAGAAGAAGCAGCAAGAGCAGCAGCATGAGTTGTGGTAGGTGGAAAAATGTGGGAAGAGGAGGCCATTCTCGATTCTACCTTCCTCACAACCAACGCATGTAACTTACTACTAGCAAAGGGAACGCATGGCCATCTTTGTCGGCCTTATATTACTTACTGATAAGAGCCAACTGGGAGCATAAAATGTACATTGCCGATGTGCCATAGCTCATAGCACTTCTTCTTTTTTCTCTCAAAACTCAAAATACTCTTTCTTCTTCAAATCTGTTTCTTGGATTGGTCGTATCGTACAAGTGATCCGTTGGGTATTCGGGTAGTCTCAAAGGTGTAATACATGTACGGACGTTGCAAAACATAGAAAGCTAAGCATATTTAGTAAAGGGGACCACTTGAAAAGCCCCCAATTGAATTAGGCAAATCCCTAATTGACATGGTCATGTTGTATTTATGTGACATTAATATTGGGATGTTTATATTTCCCATAAGTTATTTGCTTTTTTTGGCATTGTTTTAATACTATGTGTTGAGGTTGGTCAATGGAGTTATTTGCTTTTTTTGGCTTAATACTATGTGTTGAGGTTGGTCAATGGAGTTTGAAATAAAGTTAACGCTAAAGGATAAAGCATGGTAGTGATCTCAAGTTTTTACTTAATTAAAGGTTGTAATTGTGAAAAATGCAAAAATAAGCTTGGTAGATGCCAAAAATCTTGTATATAGGATAGACACACATGTGTGGAGCCTGTTTCCACGTGTGAAACTAGTGTACTTTTCATGTATCATAATCATATATGTTGCACATATGATTTAATTCAAGTTCTAGTGGCTAAAATGGCCAATAACTAGTTTTCTAGAGATATGACACATGGCACCAATCTAATGATTGCATGAGCCAAATATTTTGAATAGGTGTCGCATCCCATGTGTAGAGGACAGCTCACATGTGTGGAAATAGCTGAAGTAGGCGAGTTTTTGCTTCTAGAAGATTTCCATGAAGATCTCCATATAGTAGGAAAATACACCAAAAATGCCCAAAATGGAAAGTTTTGATCCAAGTTTTCTCAGTTTTGACTCTTTATGTTGAGCTTCACGAGAACCAACACTACTTGCAACAATAGAAACTCGATGAAGGAGGCTTACATGATATTTCGGTGACTATATAGGTAATAAATTGGGGAGTGGTCACTCCAGTAACAGTGCATGACTTTGAGATTATTTTCTAGTTTTTTCTTGTGTTTGCGTAGGAGTACCTTTTTGAGATCCGGTTAGCAATTGTTAAGTGTGTTTTTTCCTTGTTTGACTTGCCCTATAAAGGCAAGACACTCTTCAGAACTTGATATTAGTCCACAAAGATTGTAAGAAAGACAATGTTATAGGAAGTGCCTAATAAACTAGAGATTTGTCTAAAGAAATTGAGGGCTACTATTATACAAGTGCCGCTAGAATGACCAAAGTAGTATTGTTATGAAGAAGATAAAACATGCAAAAAGATAATCAACTACTAAAATTTATACATTAAGACTATCAAATTAATCAAATTCTATGCAATGAAAATGGTGAATCACGTGAGGATGGTGTGTGTGTGTGTGTGTGTGTGTGTGTGTGTGTGTGTGTGTGTGTGTGAGAGAGAGAGAGAGAGAGAGAGAGAGAGAGAGAGAGAGAGAGAGAGAGAGAGAGAGAGAGAAAGGGAGAGGGAGAGGGGGGGAGAGAGAGAGAGAGAGAGAGAGAGAGAGAGAGAGAGAGAGAGAGAGAGAGAGAGAGAGAGAGAGAGAGAGAGAGAGAGAGAGAGAGAGAGATTCTTCCAAATTCTTTTCAGCAAAAGACTAGTTTGTAGATTTATCACACCACAAAAGAAACTGAGACAAGATATCATCTCCTCTCGGTTTATGAAAACTCAAGCAAAGCTTTAAGCTTGTTAGGGCTAGCCACGAAACAATCTCAACTCCAGAATCTTAATCACTCAATGCATCACAATTTCATTACTTCAACCACATGACCATGCGGTGAATTTTCTTCTTGCTTGTTCTCTTTCAGATGGCAATATCCCAGCCTGCTTCAACCATCGTGGCCCTTGCTATTGCATGTAACCCTCAAATTTGTAAGCAAAACTTCCAAATTTTAAACATATCCTTTAATGTTGACACCCCCACGAACTTTCTTGACCAACCTGAATGATAGAAATCACACAACCTAACAATTGAATAGTTCAGAATTGGCAGTCTGACACTTGGACAAGTTAGAAATGGCAGATGCAACCTGGTTGTGCAAAACAAAAAAACAAGAGGGTCATGGCATCTTGCGTGCGTAAGCCCATGGCCCAATGAGCACTTGTAAATAAATAATTATGGACATAAACTTGACTTTGGGCCATGTAATTAAAAATAAGATTAGAAGGCCAAAGTTAAGCTTAAACATTAGTTTCTAAGTTTGTAAAATAGTCAAAGGTCAAATGGTGGTAGGTGGGGTGTGCTTCTTCCTACACCATAGATTCGTTTGTGTTTCTTGTGGATGGTGTGGATTTCCACCCACCTTCTTGCAAGTAGCCAATAGGAAGCAAGGGGCAAGGGCCACCCCAATGATAAAAAGGCACCATTTGTAACCATTTTCCATGCTTAATGAGAAGGAGAAAACCCTACCATTTTGGAGAGAAGCATTCTCATTTGCTATTCAATACTTGCTAATGCTATTGTGTGCTTGCTTTTTTGCTTTCTAGTTTTTATGTTTTTGGTTTATTAGTTAATGTTTTTACATTAGCATGCACAATGACCAAATGAGCTAACCTCCCCTCTCATCCTCCTTCTCTCTCTCTCTGTTTCTGCGCTCACATAACCGCTGGATAGTACTCGATGAGAGCTTTCCAATGGTACCCTATATGACCTACTTCTAAGTCATTCAGCACTGGAACATGGGATTTTTGTTTTTCCAGTGGCATACTTCCTGGAACTGCTGTTAGGTGTACTGTGATTAACTTCAAGGGTGCAGTTGTTCTAGATTTATTAGGGTAGTTTTTGTAGCAATGTTCATACCCGCATTCTCTGCAAAAGGCTATATATTGTCCCTTATAAGGACATTCCGCAATTCGATGGCCTTCGCCTCATCCATAGCAGCCATAGATCCTACCTCCCCGACGTTGAGGTTGTGCACCATAGGTCGCATAGTATTCGTGGATTGTTGGATCAACAAATGCCTCTTTCAGACCATACCACTACTGTTGCTTAGGTTGGGGTGGTGGTCCTTGTTCTACTGCGGCTAGATTTACCTGAGCCACTTGATTGTTAGCTGGCCCAGGTGGTATAGGTATTTCCATGTGCTACTGATTCATTGGCATTCCATAGTGCAGTGCCACATTCGGTGCCCCTTGATGATATGGGTAGGAGGTCTGGTATTGATTCCTCTTATGTATGTTCTTGTATTTGACCTTTTAGGCACTTGAAATGTTCGATATAGTCGCGTACTCGTTTGTCTTTGATATTACTAAAAAAGGACTCTCTATCAAACTAAAGGGCTTGAAATGCTTGATAAAAGGACTCTTTCAGACTAGAGTAGTCTAGCTTATCATCACGATCTAGGTTAAATAACCATTCACGTGCTTTATCAATCATGGTCAAGGAAAACAATTGAACCATAGCGTTGTTGGATGCTTTGCCATAAACATCACATGCATTCTCAAAGATTTGCAAGAATATTTGAGGGTCCGAAGTACCATCCTACTTGGGTAGCAATATAGGGTATAACTTTGGTGTTCGCTTTTCAATATGAGCTTCGTGGGTAGCAAAAGCGCCACTAAGGTGTGTTCTTGCCTATGATGATTCTGCACCATGAAAATGGGATCTGGCACATGAATATTTGGCTCTATTAGGTTCTCGTCTCTCGAATGGGTTTGTAGAAGGTTCAAGTACGTGTGATTTCATTCGAGAGAACCTGTGAGACTCCATATTACATTGTATATGAATGCATCCGATATTACCCATAGAATTTGAAGTTCCAACCTTCTTTTGTTAGTACGGTTGCCATTTACTTGCCACATCCACTTGCTATTTCCATTTTCTAAAAATTCTGACACTGTTTGATTTTGTTTCCAACCTGTTTTCAACATATAAGGTATGCAAAAAACGCAACATCGTCACTCCACGTATAATTCCCATTGTATTTAGCCAAAATTGTGACAACAGTGTAGAATTTCTTATGTTAGTATACATACCATTTTTACTCATGGTTTCACGTTATTCGGCCAATTTATTTTACCAAAGAAGCTATTTACATTTAATACTTCTAGACTTTGTTTTTTAGGACTGTACTTTCAATATTAGGAAGACACTTTTTATTAAATACTAGCCTAAACCACCAATATTTCATAAATATGCCGAACACTTCAAACACTTCTGGTTTTTCATTCATTCTCACTTTCTTTGTTTCGTTCACGATCGTTAAGCTGTTGTTCTTCTGACAATCCAATACGCTTCCAACAAGTCCATTGTGGGTCTTGGGCAGGTCCTCACACATGTGAAACCTTCACATATTGTCAACATGCTGGCTCCTATAGCAATCCTACTATTTTTACATGCTATGACTGTCAAAAGCAACTCTTGTCGCACATATGACCCACTTTTAGCATCCCATTTTTTGCGAAACTCTCCATTTTGTTAGAAATCAATGATAAACTTCATTGTTACACTTCTTAGTTATTGTTTACGATGTACTTTATTAATAGCTGTAACTAGTCGTTGGCTAGTCTAGTAGTCTACTCCTAGGTTCTCCCTCTCTATCAGGGTTCAGGGTTTATATGTACATTTTACATTCAATATGTGGCAGCGTGATAGAGTGATATTGCGTGTTCTTCTTCTGTCTCCCTACTTGGTGATTGCTTATGTGAATGCTTGATGTTGCATTTCTGATTGTTGACATGGTATCAGAGTGGCAATAGTCCTGCGTGCCTGATCAGTGGATACAGCTTGTCAAGGCTCCGCAACGAAGTGAGAAAGTCCTTCACGGGAGGTGAAAGTTTGGAGAGACAAAAACGGCTGGAAGAAATCCTTCTTTGGTGTATTTTGCAGGTTTGGAGCTCAGAATCATCAGTGGGGAACAAAGACACAGTCACGGAGGCATCAGAAAGGCCAAGACAGCATCAAACAAGTTGAAAATCTGCTGAGTGGAGAGATTTTTACAATACTTCTTAGTTGTGAAAAGCACAATCCCGAAGGCATCCAAAAGGAGGGCAGCATTAGACAGATTGGAAATCTGTTGAGTGGGGGAGATTCTTACAATACTTCCTAGTTGTTGTGGAAAGTGTTATTTGTGTGAGAGGTTTGCCAAGAAATCTCTCATTTGTCTGTTTGGAGTACCACAAATCACACTAGATAGTATCTAGTACTGTCATTCAGAGTTAGGAAGCTTCATACTTTTCACATTACTGATATCTGTCTGTTTGAACGATCACTCGTTTTGAAATCTTTGCAAAGAGGAGGCGGTGTACCAGCGTACCTTTGAAAGTTCTTATATTCTCTCTTTTTTCCATACCAATATCGGATCCAAGCACGCTAGCTGAAGAGACACCTGAGTAGTCGTACATCTGCGTTCCAGTCCGATATCGCATGTTCGTACCAATATCGGATCCAAGCGCACAAACTAAAGAAAATTTTGAACAGTTGTACATCCATGCTCCAGTCTGATATCGCATGCTCCAATATCGGATCCAAGCGTACAAGTTGAAGAGGATCCTGAGCAGCCGTACTTCTGTGCTCCATTCCGATATCAGGCATATAACTAGAAAAATATACAGTTTTGTGGTGTGATAGATTACTTGATTTGGACTCATCTGTTCAGTAATGGCAACTCTAAGCGAGAGTGTCCTCAATGAGTCAAGCAAATTGGAAGGAGCCGACAACTATGCAGTTTGGAAATTCAAACTGAAGAACATTTTGATGGAAAAGGAGCTATGGGAGGTCGTGACAGGAAGAGACAAGGCCATTGATTGAAGAAGATCAATGGACATTTGACAAGAGAAAACGGAAAGCACAGAATGTCATCAACTTATCAGTTAGAGATGCAATTATTCCCTACATTTTGGATTTAGAATGACCAAAAGAAGCATGGGATACGTTGAAGGCATTGTTTGAGACCACAAACACATCTCGAGTGCTATTCTTGAAGACGAAGCTGCACACATTGCAGATGGATGATGGTGCAATTGTTGCTGATCACCTATTGAAGATCAAAGAGATTCGTGACCAATTAGCAGTAGTTGGAGAGGGAGAACATGATCGTGAGATTGTGTAGTTGACATTGAATAGTTTGAGTGAGTCACATCAGATGTTTGTGACAAGTATAGCCACACAGAAAAATCTTCCAACCTATGAAGAGTTAGGTGGATTGCTTTTGCAGGAAGAACAACGTCAAGAGAACTTGAGTCATCACAACAGCGGATTTGATCAAGCTCTTGCAGTCAGGAGATGTGGTGGTAGATTTGGTCATGGAAGACACCAATCAAGAGGTGGAAACTCAAATCATGGATCATTCCAACAATTTCAAGAGCAATCTAATAATGGCCCAAATCGAGGCAATTGGAATCAAGGCCGAGGTCAAGAATGTGGCTATCCCAGGCAAAATAAACTTGGAAATTGTAGGTATTGTAACAAACCTGGCCACTGGGAGCATGAATGCTTCAAGAAACTGAAGGAGATAGAACAAAGAAAAGACAAAGGGCAAGTGGAAAATTATGCTGATTAACATCAATTTGATGATTGTTATTATGAAAACAATTATACTGATCAACATCGATACGATGATGATCAATATGAAGATAATACAGGTGAGAGCTCAAAATTGTTCATTACAGCATTAATGACAAGTGATGAAATCAAGGATACCTGGTACATTGATAGTGGTGCATCCAAGCACATGACTTCAAGGAAAGAGTGGTTTTCAGAACTCAAGAAAACTCACAATGGTGATGAAGTTGGACAAGCCGATGGCAAATTGCTATGTGTTAAAGGAGTTGGAGTGGTACCAATGAAGTTAGCCAGCGGGGGATAAAGTGGATAAGCAATGTGCAATATGTACCTAGCTTATCTAGCAATCTACTATTTGTTGGGACGATGGCTGATCAACAACTCAAGGTTGAGTTTGACAATGACAAATGTCTTGTCAAAGACATCAAGAATCACTACAAAGTGATTGTCATAGGAGCTAGAGCCAACGAGAATCGACTCTACAAATTGAATGCGAGATAAGCACGGTTGATAGTCGAAGTGATCTTTGGCATCAACGATTCAATCATATTAGTGCTCAAAGTTTGCAGATTCTCAAAAGAGCTAATCTAGTTATAGGATTGCCTGATATTTCTTTTGAGGAAAAAATTTGTGAAGGTTGCATTTTGGGAAAACAACACAGAGAGAGGTTTCCCAAAAGTGGAGCAAGGAGAGCCAGTGGCATCCTAGATCTTGTCCATAGTGATTTATGTGGACCTATGTAGACTAGATCTCTTAGTGGCTACTATTACTTTATCACCTTCATTGATGATTATAGCAGATGCATTTGGATTTATTTCATAAGCAAGAAATCATATGCTTTTGCTAAGTTTAGGGAATTCAAGGCATTAGTTGAAAAGAAAACAGGATGTTGCATCAGAACTTTGAGATCTAATGGAGGTGGTGAGTATTTTTTGATAGAATTTATTGATTTCTGCAAAGATCAAGGGATCAAGAGGCAGACTGCAACACCTTATTCACCGCAGCAAAATGGAGTTGCAGAACAAAAGAACAGATCTATTGTTGAGATGGCCAGGGTGATGCTCAAAAGCAAGGGTCTGCCAAACACCTTTTGGGCAGAAGCTTGTAGCACAGCTATGCACATCCTGAATCGGTGTCCTACAAAATTAATGGAAGGTAAGACACCTCATGAAGCTGTTACTGGAAAGAAACCTAATATTTCTCATTTGAGAGTATTTGGTTGTGATGTTTATGCAACAATTTTATCACCTTAAAAAACAATATAACATGCCCACACAATTTGTGCAACTCTTGATTTACTAAGGAGCACTCATAGGCTCACGAAACTGGGATGACTTTATTGCTTGATGACTACCTTTTTTTAGCCCCTCTAAACCTTGGAAGTAGATAAGGTAGGAGGAGTCTCTAGTAGTTTGTGAGGTATGTTCAAGTTTTCTCTATAAGTATGTTTGCTTATCATGTTATGTGTACATTTTGCGAGGTTGAATAACATGTATAGTTCACTTTGAATTAATCTTAAATTGTTAAAGAGAACATATATTCATGCTTAGGATTGTTTGATAACATTTTTTTTTTGCTCAACATTTGCTTTAAATAATGAGATAGCATGTGCACATCTTGAAGCTTTAATCATATGATAGGCTTGAGTTTGAGTTGATGCACTGAAGCGTGTAAGTTTGATGCAATCTAATCTGGGACTATTCTTATGATGGCTAAATCAGGCCATGTGAGTGAAGAATCAACTCATGAGATTAGCAAATGAATTATTTTCAACAATGGTCAATACCTTGATTGCGTGATACCTACACATGTTGTAATCTTTGTCCTCACTAGGCTAACGAGCAAGTGCACACCTAACAACATATTGAAAGTGTCATCATGTATGTGAAATGGTTTTTTCCAATTAGAAGGTTGAAGAATAGATGAAAAGCAATATGAATGAGACCAAGGTTCATGCATGTTAGCCGATTCTCTAGTGTTGAGCCAAGCTGAAGACATAAGTTATCTCTCACCCATGACCGAGGAGTCTCAGAAGGAAGAGAGCAGAAGAAGCTGAGAGCCGAGCATGAGAGCCGAGGAAATACTAGCCAGAAAGATAGTGATTAACTATGTGAGCCTACATGGTGTATCCCAAAGAAGGAATGACCATGTAGGAGCTAGTAACATTTCCTTGAATAGTTGTAATAAATGTAGCCCCCCTTAAAATAGTAAGAGCGAGTCCCTTTTGATGGTGACCTCTAGTGGAAGGGCAAATTCCACATGTAATTTCTATTTTAGTGGAATTGCCACATGGGCTCCACATGGACAACCTTCTTGCTTATTTAAAGGCCCCCTCTCTTGTGAGGGATCTTTTGATTGTATTTTTAAGTTCTCTTGATCTAATAAAGAGGATCCTCCATGAGTTCTTGAAGATCACTAAGCTCCTTGTTCATGGAAATGATCTCGAGTGATATTTCTATGAGCATGCTTGATTCCTTGCTTGTGGATTAACTAGGTTCTTGTTTCTTGTTTTTGCTTAGTTGTGGATTAGCTTCAGTTCTTGCTGGTGGAATCTTGTAGAAATCAGCATTCAAGTAAACTATAGAGGCTGGAAATGTGGTGTAAATCTTGCATAGTCTTGACATTCTAGTTCTTGATATTCTTGGATAATCTAGGCATCAAGTAATGTGTGTTTCTTGATTCTTAGATTGTTAAATGCTGCTAGGAATCTTGTTTATTGTTTCTTGAATCTTGTTTTAGTTTCAGTAGCTAATCTAGTTCTTGATTGTTCTTTGATTCAGTATTTAGTAGCAGGATCACTCTCTATGCTGAATGTTGATCTACTTGAGCTGTAGATTGTTGCATGGCTAGTGTATGCATATAGCTGAGTATCGGATTTGAGTTACCCACTAACAAGCTAGGAAATACGTAATGCATCCTTGAATATTGCTTCTGCTCTGTAACCGTTCTAATAAGAAGAGTAATCACAAAGAACCATAACAACATAAGTAATCCAAGAGAGAAAAGCAACAAAAAAGAGAAAAAATGTGTTCATGAATCAGTGAATCTGTGAACATTTGGCACCGTTCCACAGCTTGTTGAGTGATGCATCGCCTTCATCAAGAAGGATGTGATATATTCATGTACCGCAAAGGTAAGAAATTCACTTCAAACAAATGCACATGGACTTATTTTTGGGCACACAAAGAAAGAAGGAATCTCTTCCCAAGAAATGCATGATATTGTTGATGGCACTAGCTTGGGTAGGTAGACTCCATAAGGTTGAAGATTGCACACCTCCCTTGTGACGTTGGCTACTACCCTCTATATTTCTCTAAATGTCTTATGATTGTGTATCGTGGAGTTTGTTGTCCTATTTTGAGTTCACTCTATTATGTCAACATCCTTTCTTGGACATATGATGCCCCAGAGTGTGCTAGATTTTGTTCACCTTAGTGCATTGTTCACAGATTCATTGATTCTTTGAACACGTTTTTTCTCTTTTTTGTTGTTTGTCCCTCTTGGATTACTTCTGTTGTTATGGTTCTTTGTGATTACTCTTCTTATTAGAACGGTTACAATGCAGAAGAAATATTCAAGGATGCATTACGTATTTTCCAGCTTGTCAGTGGGTAACTCAAATCCGATACTCAGCTACATGCATACACTAGCCATGCAACCATCTATAGCTCAAGCAGATCAACGTTCAGCACAAAGAGCGATCCTGCTACTAACTACTGAATCAATGAACAATCAAGAACTAGATTAGCTACTGAAACTAAAACAAGATTCAAGAAACAAGATACAAGATTCCTAACAGCACTTAACAATCTAAGAATCAAGAAACACACATTACTTGATGCCTAGATTATCCAAGAACATCAAGACTATGCAAGATTTACACCGCATTTCCAGCCTCTATAGTTTACTTGAATGCTGATTTCTACAAGATTCCACAAGCAAGAACTGAATCTAATCCACAACTAAGCAAGAACAAGAAACAAGGACCTAGTTAATCCACAAGCAAGGAATCAAGCATGCTCATAGAAATATCACTCGAGATCATTGCCATGAACAAGGAGCTTAGTGATCTTCAAGAACTCATGGAGGATCCACTTTATTAGCTCAAGAGAACTTGAAAATACAATCAAAAGCTCCCTCACAAGAGAGGGGGGCCCTTAAATAAGCAAGAAGGCTGCCCATGTGGAGCCCATGTGGCAATTCCACTAAATTAGAAACTACATGTGGAATTTGCCCTTCCACTAGATGTCACCATCAAAAGGTGGCTCACTCTTACTATTTTAAGGGGGGTCTACATTTATTACAACTATTCAAGGAAATATTACTAGCTCCTACATGCTCATTCCTTCTTTGGGAGACACCATGTAGGCTCACATAGTTAATCACTATCTTCCTAACTAGTATTTCCTCAGCTCTCAGCTTCTTCTGCTCTCTTCCTTCTGAGACCTCCTCAGTCATGGGTGAGAGATAACTTATGTCTTCGACTTGGCTCGGCACTAGAGAATCAGCTAACATTATCCACCCCTAATCTGTTGCAGGACCCACTGCAACACCGATGATGTCTTCCGCTTGGCACTTGGAAAAGCGTGGATTTTCGTTCGCTTCCATAAAACCAAGTGCTTATTATCCGCAAAATTTATTCGCCAAAATTGGAAGTCCCTCAATTGGCCGCTACATACCAACCCTCTTGAGCACTTCTTGTGAATCCTGTTCACCTCGTCGTCGCGCCGTCTGCTTTCGCTCTCTCATCTTCTGGCCCAAGGCTTCAAAAACTTGGAAGCGGAGCTTACTTCCGAAATTAAGGGGCCCCAGATATTCTCTTATTTTTTCTACGAAGCCCATTTCCTGCCAGTCTTCCACCATGGTCACATAGCGTGACGACATGAAGGCCACTCTATAGTATAGCCTGGCCATCATCTCATGGTCTTCTTCTGTCTGGAGGGCTGTGTTTGGGTTGATCCTAATGAAATCCAAACCTCGATTCCATAAACACTCTTGCTGCATCAGGAAGGCCATGGATCGGCAATACTCGGCACTTTTCTGCACGCAAAGATCGGCACTTGACTTGTATTTGTGCCCGAAGTCTAGTAACTATAGCCTCAGATCATCAAGGGAGGTTCTCTCTATAATTTCCGGAATGACTGGCCAGTTTACTAACTCCACTTGAGGCTTTTCCACTGGCCATGGGTTTCTGCATTTGAGCGGCATGTAAAAAGGATCCACTCGCTTCCATGCCGGTGCCCTCAAATATTCTTGGAGTCGTCTGCTATCCTTCAGGACTTTGCTCCGCCATCTGGCTGCAGTTGTAGTGCGGCAATGATCTCGGCCCTGGTGGAGTATTGGCTTTGATCGATGTCTTCTTTGTCGCCCCTCATATTGGGAGGGTATTTTCTTTCAAATCTCTCTGATTCCCTTGTATCAGCTAGTTTACTTCTAGGCCGGGTAGGGGGAGTTCCTACACGGTTGGGGCGGCCTTGCCAGATAATCATCAAGGGCCTTGGTGCCCGTGTCTTTCTCTTTTGCTCGTTCGCTTGTCGACGACTCATCTGCACCCGTGTCTGGCATGGGCGAGAATCTTCTTGTCTCTGGTTGGTCAGCCGGGAAGTCATCATCGGCTCCGATGTCTGTGTTAGTTTCTGAAAGGTCGGGGATGGAGTGATCTGGGGAGAGGAGTGTGGGGGTGAATGGTTTAGGAGCAGGCGGAAATAATAAGTTATACGCAGCACCGAGGGAGTGGAGTTGTTGGAGGAACTCGTCCCGTCGGGCTTTGTGGGTGTCAGTTGGACCTTTTGATGGGCCCATTATTTGACTAGGAGGTGATGAAGAAAGGGGAGATGGAAGAATTGGGTAAGTTGAAATGAATGTTTCAGAGAAATTAAATGTAGAGTAGGAGGAAGGGTTAAAGGTGGGAGGGGATCGGAGAAAGCTCATGGAAGCAACACCGGCTCTCTGGCCACCCAATCCTGAGCTACCGTCTGATGGGTGGGTTTGCCCGTCCTTATTCCCTACTCCATCATTGTTTCTTCCAGTTGCTTCTGGGACTCCAGGATGATCTTTTCTTGTTTCACCACAATGTTTTCAAAAACATTCTTATCGGCCTCTCGCTCTTGGATTAGCCTTATGTATTTCTCCATCCGGATGGCTGAGGCCTGTGGGGCCTGGATTTGAATGTCCTCGGGCTTGACTGGAGGAGCATTGACTATCATTGCACCTGACGATCCATCTTGTACTTGGTTGATTTGGACCATCTGCTGCTTCAGTTGCTGCTGGCCCTCTTCCAAGGTGGATTTTTGTCCGGCCATCACGGATCTACTTTCTACTGCCTCTTTTTCTTTTTCTTTGGCCATCCTTTGATATCACACAATCTCTTGGTCTTGATGTTGGACCTTGCTCTCTAGAACTTGATGTTGGCTCACCAACCAATGCATGTGCAATCATTGAGCATTTGGCTACTTTAGTGAGCTTTTCAGTGTTAGAGAGAGTTGGGTACTGATCTAGGGTGTGGTATGGTGAGGCTAAACCAAAAAATAGACGTGGTGTTAGAACTCAAGATGGAGATGAAGGTGGAGGTGTCTGACTTCTTCCTGGCTGCTTCCCCTTTTCTGGTTCGTCGCCGCTTATCTCCATCAGGTCCGCAGCATCAAAATATTGAGATGTGTCCAATATGTGGACTTGCTGGGCCTGTTATTGTTGATCTTGTGACTGTTGGGCTGCTCCCGTGTCTTGGGGACTAAGTATCCCCACTCCTCCCCCCCCAAAAAAACTTGTGCCAGTGGTGATGTTGGTGGCGTTGGCGTTGTAATCAATGTGGGTGGGGTGGTGGCTTCATTTGGCTGACTTGGGACTTGAGGTACTGTCGTGTCAGGTGCCAGTGTGGATGTAGTTGCTCCATCACCCCCGTCGATGACATGTGAGGGTGACGAGTGTTGTTGTGATGCTGTGGATGAGCTGCCACCATCTGACATGGAACCATGTGAAACTGATTCCACCGGTGATGTGCTCCCAATTTGAAGCTTCTCTTGTCTTCGTTGTTGCCATGTACCTGGCAACTGAGCCCTTGAGGTATCTGCATGTTGAGCTCCGGAGATTGCAGCTGCTTGTGGATTCTAGGGTGGGCTTCTTGGCTTGTGTACCAAAGGGAGGATATTGGTGTTGACTCATTTGCCCTGCGACCCCAATGGTGAAGTTGTCCTTGCACGCTTGGGCTTCTTGTGTTCAATGGAAATATCCCATGCCTTGTCCGCAAGCTGTAGTTGTTGTTGGAGTTTGGGCCCATTTGTACTTGATGCAGAGTGATATCTGTCATCAAATATCCTAATATCGTGATAGGCTGCTTGTGTTTAATGCACTCATGAAGACAATTTGAAGCAAACTGTGCCCAATCATAGAGGTTCTGGGCATGCAGTTGTGAATCTGCCATCATGTGAAACAGGGACATGGGTACCCTCAGCACTTTCATTCGAGGCTTTTGTGTGCATCTGGTGAGATATGCACATGCTGCTTAAAGTTGTTTGTCGTTGATTTCTTCCAGCCTGTACCCATGCTTGTTCTTTCACTTGGTCATAGAGGAATCAATATATTTGAAATATGTCATTTGCTCTATCTTCTGGAGTGTCTGTGTGACAATGTTTGGCCCATAAGGTTGCAATTCAGCTGCCGAAAAGGATACGTTATAGACATAATACCTGATAGGGGGAACTATGATCTGACATGATCTTGCCATGGTATGATAATTGGCATATGCCGTGTGTACTAGATAGGGGCTTTGATAACCTATCAAGAGAGGGATCTGAAATTCGATTTCCTTGAAGAAGGACTTCGCCTGCTGGTACCAGGTCTGCATCTCTATAAAGTCAAGCTTGCACAGTTGGATGTCGAGCTTGCTTGCTTTGAGATCATCTGAACTTGAACTGGGGTTGGACGACCTGGTTGAAAAATGGAAGAAGGATGGTTCTGGAAATACTGCTTCGGTTGAGAGCTAAGACAGTGGAAAGGGCATCGGTTGAGATGTGAAGGGTTGGGCTCTGGTTGAGATCTAATAGAGTGGCTTCAGTTGAGATGTAAAGGGTTGGGCTCCGGTTGAGATCTAATGGAGTGGCTTCGGTTGAGATGTGAAGGGTTGGGCTTCGGTTGAGATCTGATGGAGGGCTTCGGTTGAGATATGAAGGGTTGGGCTCTGGTTGAGATCTGATGGAGTGGCTTCGGTTGAGATGTGAAGGGTTGGGCTCCGGTTGAGATCTGATGGAGTGGCTTCGGTTGAGATGTGAAAGGTTGGGATCTGGTTGAGATGTGAAGGGTTGGGTGCCGATTGAGATCTAATGGAGTGGCTCCAGTTGAGATGTGAAGGGTTGGGCTCCGGTTGAGATCTGATGGAGTGGCTTCGGTTGAGATGTGAAGGGTTGGGCTCCGGTTCAGATCTGATGGAGTGGCTTCGGTTGAGATGTGAAAGGAGGACTTCGGTCGAGTGTTGAAGGAGGGGGCTCCGGTTGAGATGAGAAGTGGTGGTGCAGAATGGTTCGAAAAGTGTGTGGGGAGGGATGTATGAATGGGTTTGGAAAGGGAGTTATGTGGAAGATGGCTGTGTTGGGTAGAGCGGTGTGGGTGATGAAGTAAAGGTGGGTGAACAGAGTGAGGTCGATTTAAGAAGATGGTGAGTGGAATAGGAGGAAGTGGAGGTGTCTGACAATGGTCTTAATGTTATGGATGTGTATCTTTCAGGGATGAAATAGGTTGAAGGTGTATGGTTTGTGATTGTGACTATAGAATATTCAATAGTGTGACAGGAGCATGATAAGTGCTCGTGTGACACTACCCCTCAACATGCGAAACTTGAGAGATAAGGTATTCTGCCGGCGATGTTTGTGTTGAAGGTTTCGATGATGGCGCTCATAAGGGAATGATAACGATGGTGAGATGGTGTAAAAATGATGACGGACAGCTTGAACAGTTGAGCTTCAGGATCAGTGTCAAGAGCAGGAAGATCGCCGCAGATCGTCGCCAGAAAATGCTTTAGCTTCGCACTTCGCTGAGGTGCGAATGCATTCGGTGAGAGGGCATTTATTGTCGTCATCGTCTGGTTGCAAGGAAGATGGGACATGTCGGTTTGTAAAATTTGAATGTATGTCCTCCGGGTTGAGATTTGAAATGACTGCTCTGGTTGAGATTTAACAGGGAACTCCGGTTGAGATCTCACAAAACTGCTCCGATCGAGATTCGAAGGAAGGCTCCAGTCGAGATCTGAAGAAACTGCTTCGGTCGAGATCTGATAGAACCGCTTTGGTCGAGATCTGAAGGAAGGCTCCGGTCGACATCTGAAGGAACTACTCGGTCGAGATTTGACAGAACCGATTCGGTCGAGATCTGAAGGAGGGCTTCCGTTGAGATCTGAAGGAACTGCTTTGGTCGAGATTTGACAAAATCGCTTTGGTCAAGATCTAAAGGAAGGCTCCGGTCGAGATCTGAAGGAGCTACTTCGGTTGAGATTTGACAGAGGCACTTCGGTTGAGGTTTGAGAAAAATCTCATGATGCATAAATGGATCTATTTGATAATGGGAGTTAATGGTGTGAAGTCTGCTTTGGTATTTTTCTTTGCTCTTTGACAGACATCACATGCTTTAATGACAGCAAATGTGTCTTTAAACAAAGATGGCCACCACAATCCTGCTCGAAGGATAATCTTTGTTGTGGCTTCAGCAGAAAACTGGCCACCTCCAATGCCCTCATGAGCCTGAGAAATTATCGGTCGTATCTCAGATTCATAAGCACATCATCGAATAATGCCGTCAACGCCCCTTTTGTAAAGTTGTCCCGTGTGAAAAATACAGATCCTAAGTGGATCTAAACTCCAAGATCATTGGCTTGAATGCTTGCACTCCAAACTACATAAGCTAGGAATTGGCAACACATTCTATGCTACCTAGAATGCAAAGAACTTGATCAAAAAGCATTTATCACAAATGGAAACTTCCATAAACATCAAGTGCGGCCCAAAATAGCATTATACAGTCCATAATACATCAGCCTACCACTTTTGGAAAGCACCTAAGATCATACACAATAGCTTGAAGACAATACACACAACAATGCTCTCAATGGAGGAAGAAACAATGACAATGATCTATTGATCTCAATGAAGCATACAAAAGGTTTCTCCAACCTGTTCTCCACGACTTCCCTACTATTTATGGATGAGGAAGATGACTCTCTCTCCTCTCTCTAGAAGGTACTTGACCCTAGATATTCCCTATATAGGAAAAATAGCTAAAAATGGCTTATATGACCAAAATACATCAAAATGGTCTCATTTTGAAGGGTATGAAGTTTGACACTTCATCATACTGAAAAAATACAGTAAATAAAAACATTGTGGCCTGGTTCACACGTGCAAAACTCCAGAACCAAAACTATTTACAATTTTAGCCAATTTAGGCCTCAAACTAGCTAGGAAATGTTGACAATTTTCACACTCCCTCTTCAACATTGGATGCTAGTTTCAACATAGTCTTTGAGCACATTCCAAGATTAGATCTATTCATTAAATATAGGTCCTTTCCCAATGGTTTGGTGAAGATATCAGCCACACACTCCTTTGAAGAGGCATGTTGAAGCTCCACCTCTTTGGCAATGACTTGATCTCTCACAAAATGGTGAGCAATCTCAATGTGCTTGCTCCTTGCATGAAAAACAGGATTGCTTGCCAAGCTTTGGGCTGAAAGGTTATCACAAAGTATGATTGGAGTCTTCTCTAGTTCCAGCAAGTGAAGATCCAATAACATCCTCTTGATCCAAAGAATCTCCTTGGTGCATGTTGTTAATGCCTTGTACTCGGCTTCGGTGGAAGATAGAGAGATAGTTGGTTGCTTCTTTGATAGCCATGAGACCACTCCATCTCCAAGATAGATTGCAAAGGCACTTGTTGACTTCCTATCCATTTGATCACCTGCAAAATCTGAATCTGAAAATCCACAAAGGTTAGGTGTAGTACCTCCATACAAGATGCCAAAATCTCTAGATCCCGAGATGTATCTAAGTACTCTCTTTCCTAGCTTCCAATGAGCCTCACTAGGATCTTGCATAAATTGACTTAGTTTACCAACCACAAAGCTTAGATCAGGTCTTGTGATGGTTAACCATATAAGAGATCCTATTAGCTTTCTATAGAGAGTAATGTCCTTGAAGGATCTTTCATTACTTCTTGTAGTTAGCTTTACATTTGATTCCATAGGAGTAGAAACAACTTTACAATCTTCCATATGAAACCTTTTTAGAATAGAGTTAACATACTTTTCTTGACATATGAATGTAGATTTAGAAGTTCTAATAATCTCTATTCCTAAGATATAATGAAGTTTACCAAGATCTTGAATTTCGAACTCTCTTTTGAGTGCCATCTTGATTTCATCTATATCTAGATTGTTACCACCACTTAAGATAATGTCATCAACATGGATCAAAAGTAAAGTGATATCATTTTCATTCAATCTAAAGTAGAGAGAATGATCATACTCACTCATAACAAAGTTTTGAGAAAGTAAGAAGGAATTGAGCTTAGCATACCAACTCCTTGGTGCTTGCTTTAGCCCATACAAACTCTTTTGGAGATAGCACACATGATTAGGCTCATCATGTGAAACATAGCCCTCGGGTTGCTCCATGTAAATATCTTCTTCAAGATCACCATTCAAGAAGGCATTAGTAACATCCATTTGCCACATATCCCAATCATAAAGAGTTGCAAGAGAGATTAGGATTCGAATAGTTACCATCTTTGCCACGGGTGCAAAGGTCTCATCATAGTCAA
Organism: Diphasiastrum complanatum; assembly: GCA_029204225.1. Classification (NCBI taxonomy): domain Eukaryota; kingdom Viridiplantae; phylum Streptophyta; class Lycopodiopsida; order Lycopodiales; family Lycopodiaceae; genus Diphasiastrum; species Diphasiastrum complanatum. Next base: position 1,569,133 of record CM055096.1, on the reverse strand, counting down.
TACCATATTCTTGAGCATACCCCTTTGCCACCAACCTTGCCTTGTACTTGTTGATTGATCCATCTTGATTTGTCTTGATCTTGAAGATCCACTTACAACCAATTGCCTTCTTGTCCTTTGGAAGCTTTACCAACCTCCATGTGTTGCTTTTGATGAGTGCTTGATGCTCATGATCCATGGCTTGGATCCATTCCTTCTTTTGAATTGCTTCACCTACACAAGTTGGTTCATCAAAAGAGGTAAGAAAAGCAAAGTTAGAGTTGTCCACCACTTGCTTTCCTTTTTCATCATAGGTTAGCCTTGATGTCTTAGCCCTTTGCCTTTGAGTCTTCCTTGAAGTTTGCTTTGGAGTGGCATCTCCATCTTCATCCAAGACATCTTGCACATCATGATGATTAGTAGGCACATCAACATCAACATCAACAACATTGGAAACATTCTCTTCATGAAAGATGACATCCCTACTTATGACAACTTTCTTTGTAGAAGGAATGTACACTTTGTAAGCCTTGCTTACTTCACTATAGCCAACAAACACACCCTTCTTTGATGAAGGATCTTCTTTAGTTCTATCATCAAGTGTGATATTGACAAAACATGTACATCCAAAGATCCTACAATGCTTGACACTCGGCCTTCTACCATAAAGAACCTCATGAGGAGTTTTACCATCCAAGGAAGCACTTGTCCATCTATTACATAGATAGTTAGCACATGCTAAAGCTTCCCCCCAAAAAGACTTAGCAAGATTAGCATGTAGTCTCATTGCCTTGGCACATTCACAAAGGGTTCTATTCTTCCTCTCGGCCACTCCATTCTGTTGTGGAGTCCTAGGACTAGACATCTCCCTCTTAATCCCATGTGCTATACAAAAGTCTTTGAACCTATTTGAGGTGTATTCCCCTCCATTATCAGATCTTAAGCATTTGATCTTTGTATTGAATTGGTTTTCCATTTCATTCTTGAACTTGACAAATGCAGCAAACACTTCATCCTTACTTTTAAGAAGATAGATCCAAGTATACCTACTAAAGTCATCAATGAAAGTTGCATACATCTTTGCCCCACCATTGCTAGTTGTACTAGAAGAATGAATATCAGAATGCACAAGTTGAAAAGCTTCTTTAGATCTAGAAGTAGATCTAGAATAAGCAAGTCTATGAGATTTGGACAAGGCACAATGTTCACAAACACTATTGTTTGCAACAAGACTTTTAGGGAGACCAAGAACAAGCTCTTTCTTTGCCATTACCTCCAAAGATTTGAAGTTGGGATGGCCCAACCTCTTGTGCCAAACTTCTTGGTTTGTCAATTGCTCCCTAGCCATACATCCTTCATGATTAGAGATCACACATGCATCAAGCTTGAAAAGTTTACCATGCCTCCTACCTTGAGCAATCAAGGATCCACATTTACTTATCAAACATGCATCTCCAATGAACTCCACATCAAGTCCTTTGTCAATCATTTGACTTACACTAAGCAAATTCTTAGTGATTGAAGGAATGTACAAAACATTTTCAAGATTTGCTTTCCTATTTGTTGAAAGGGAAATAGGAATAGTGCCTATGCCTTTGATGTCACATTGACCATCATTTGCAGTGTAGATGATGTTACCTTCTCCCTCATAAGACAATAAGGATGTAAAGTATTCCTTATGTCTTGTCATGTGAGATGAGTCTCCACTATCAATCCACCAAGGATCATTATCATCTATGTTGGCTAACAAACTTGAAGTCATAACAAGTGATTCACATGTGTTATGTTCTTCCTCATCTATTGTAAGATTTCCTTGCCTCTCTCCTTGCTCTCTTTTCTTCTTATAACATTCATTTGCAAAATGACCTTTTATCCCACAATAAAAGCACTTGAACTTTGACTTATTGTTCTTAGTAGAAGAGGAAGAGGAAGAGTGATCATCATGATCAAAGTTACCACCTTTGGACCATTTCCCTTTGCCTTTACCTTTGCCCTTGAATTTGCCTTTTGTGAAGAAAGCCTCTTCACCTCCACCTTGCAAGGATGCACCATCAAGCTTTGATTGCAACCTATGTTCTTCAGCCAATAAGATTTCTTGCAAGTCAACCACACTTGGCAAGACTCTTTGAATGGCAAAACTTTGCACAAGGTTAGCATGTTCATTTAGCAAACCATTCAACATAACTTGGACTATTTCACCATCTTTTATGTTCTCATCAATGCATGCTAAATCATCACTTAGGGACTTAACTCTCAAGATAAATGCATGAGCACTTTCACCCTCTCTTTGCCTACTAGAAAATATTTGTCTCCTTAGGGTCAATACCCTAGATGTGGACTTTGATTCAAAGAGCTTCTTTAAGGCATTCCATGCCTCACTTGCACTTTGACACTTTCCAACTTCCTTGAGAAGTTCATTTGTAACATTCATTTTAATGATATGAAGAGCCCTTTTGGCCTTCTTATCAAACCTTTGTTGCTCTTGAAGTGTGAGAGGTCTCTCTTCAATTTCTGCAACTATGTCCATGAGTTCATTCAACTCAAGTAAGGACTCCATCCTCACTTTCCAAGTAGAGTAGTTTGATGAACTCAACCTTTCACTAGACTCTAGCATGATCCCACCATTGAAAGCCATGATTCTAATGTTTCTTCAACTTTTAGGTTCTGTCCTAAAGCACTTAGCACTCACTTTTCTCTCAACAAATGATAGATAAAGAGATCTATGAAGATTTAGGACCCTAAAACACTTCTATCTTGAACCTAGATGGTTTCCAAGCATAGAAAGGAAGATTGAAACACATGCAACACTTTGCACACACTAAGAATGGATTACAAAATCAAACCAACCTGAACACACTCTTGCTTAAGCTCTCAAACTTTCCAGCAAGTGACCAAATCAAGTTATGGTGTGAAGAGTTACTTGCATTCTTAGAAAATACCCAAAACTAGGATGCCAAGATTACCTAGTAATGAACAAACTTGATCAACATATGATCAACACACTAAGATATTGATTCAACCTGTAAAACCACATGTAAACCACACTTCTAAAAGTTTATAAACTCCAGCAAGTGATAAATACAAGATTTAGAGGTGAATGAATGAGCACACTTAGTGAATCACAAGACTAGCTTCACTATCTTGTCAAATCTTGGTGTTTAGATGTAGATCTAAGATCACTTCACATGAGAATGTTCCTCAACCTGTTAAGAACCTGAAAACACACTTGCATAATGGTTAACACCTTCCAGCAAATGCGCCAATCAAATTACATAAGGAGAGTTACTTACATGCTCAACAAAGTACACCAAAATTTATGCCAAAATTGATGACAATCTTTACAATATGCTCTTCACAATGGAGCTTACAATATGTTCACCCAAAAAAGGGGATCTTTCATCCAAATGGGAGCTTTGCTCAGCCTTTAGGAGAATCACAACTCACTCAAAAGAGCATTTGTCATCCACTTAAGGAGAAGTTTCATCCACTTAGGGAGAGTGTTCATCCAAGAATGGAGATTGTCAACAATAGGATTGAAAAGAACATTGTTAGTATTGAATATGCACAAGCCTCACAATCACAAATGATTAGGTGTTATGATCTGATCCAAAATAGTTTCTTTTCAGCCTCTGATCTTCAATAGACCTGAAATATGCTTTTGATCCACAAGTTCAACTCACAAAACAAAGGTTAGTAAGATTTGATCAACAAAGCAATGCAAAATCATGCTAGAACTTGATCAAACATCCAAATATCACCAAAAATGGAATACTTACTGTAAATAGAAGCCAACCAGCTCTGATACCATGTGAAAAATACAGATCCTAAGTGGATCTAAACTCCAAGATCATTGGCTTGAATGCTTGCACTCCAAACTACATAAGCTAGGAATTGGCAACACATTCTATGCTACCTAGAATGCAAAGAACTTAATCAAAAAGCATTTATCACAAATGGAAACTTCCATAAACATCAAGTGCGGCCCAAAATAGCATTATACAGTCCATAATACATCAGCCTACCACTTTTGGAAAGCACCTAAGATCATACACAATAGCTTGAAGACAATACACACAACAATGCTCTCAATGGAGGAAGAAACAATGACAATGATCTATTGATCTCAATGAAGCATACAAAAGGTTTCTCCAACCTGTTCTCCACGACTTCCCTACTATTTATGGATGAGAAAGATGACTCTCTCTCCTCTCTCTAGAAGGTACTTGACCCTAGATATTCCCTATATAGGAAAAATAGCTAAAAATGGCTTATATGACCAAAATACATCAAAATGGTCTCATTTTGAAGGGTATGAAGTTTGACACTTCATCATACTGAAAAAATACAGTAAATAAAAACATTGTGGCCTGGTTCACACGTGTGAAACTCCAGAACCAAAACCATTTACAATTTTAGCCAATTTAGGCCTCAAACTAGCTAGGAAATGTTGACAATTTTCACATCCCGCAATTAACTGAAAGGGCGCTGTTTTTATTAAAAAAAAAAAAATTTCATTGTACTCAAGCCTTCTTTTAGTTGGCATGTTGTGAGGAACTAAGTGATCTCCTCAGCCCATAGGGGTGTGGCATCGATTTGAAAAAGACATGCATCAGGAAGATCATCGTTGACTGGTGTTGTTGCTTTTTCAGCACTTGGTAGTCTGGAAAGGTGATCTACCATGAAATGTTGGGACCCTTTCCAAATGACTATACGAAAATTAAATTCCTCCAAAATTAGTAGTCATTGAGCTATTTGTCCTATCTTACAGGACTTATTAACGATATATAGGAGTGCTTGATGGTCTGTGTAGAAAGCAAAGGTTTGGCCTAATAAATAATGTTGTAGTTGTTGTACCGCATAGACCATTGCCAATGCTTCTCTCTCAATAGTGGTATAGTTTACTTCAACAGGCACCAGTTGCCTGCTTAAGAAATATATGAAAAAGTCCTTGCCATACTCACCTGGTTGTGCAAGAAGACCCCCAATGGCATACTTACTTGCGTCAGTATGCACATGGAATTCTTTCGTGTAATCTGGCGAGCAGAGTATGGGAGCCGTTGTGAGTGTTGTCTTCAACTCCTCAAAAACCTTAATTCGTTCTTCGGTCCAGCGAGGATCTACCACAACTAAATAAACGAGACTTGCCTTGTCGGCATAGTCGATTATAAAGATGCGATAGTAGTTGGTATGATTGAGAAAGACATATACTTCCTTCACTGTTGCAGGGTAGGGGCACGACCACAATAACCTTGATTTTTGATGGGTTGGTAGAAATACCGTCCTTTGATATTATATGCCCAAGTACAACCCCATGGGTGACCCATATTTGGCATTTATCAGGGTTTAGTGAGATGCCGAACCTACGACAACGAATGAAGATTTTCTCCAAGGCGTCTAGGTGCATAGCAGCGGAAGAATGTACACCTAGATCGTCGAGATAAATCTCCACAGCCAGATGTAACAGATCTTGAAAGGCCAGTTGCATGATCTGTTGGAATGTTGAGGGGGCGTTACATAAGCCAAAAGGCATAACATTATAAGCGTAAACGCCGCTCTGTGTGGCAAAAGCCATTTTATGTTAATCTTCAGGTGCTATTTGAACAAGGAAATAGCCGCTGAACCCACCCAAGAAGCTGAAAGCTTCAGCTCCTGCCATTTCCTCAATATTTGGGTCATTAGGGGCAAGGAAAAATGGTCTTTATTCGTAACCGCATTAAGGTTCTTGAGGTCAACACAGATACGAAGCTTGCCATTTTTCTTGGGTACAACCACAATGGGTGATACCCAATCAGTATGTTGGACTTCATAAATGAAGCCAACATCCAACAATTTCTGAATATCTTCATCGATCCTTTAACGATAGACTGGGTTACTGTGGTAAGGTTTAGCCCTAACAGCCTTAGCATTGTCTTCTAGGTGAATCCAATGTACTACTATTTCAGAGGGGATTCCTTTCATCTCGATATAATTCCATGCAAATACATTACTGTATTTGCGTAATAAATCTCTAGATCAGACAGTTGGGTTGATGACAAATGTGCACCAACATGAACTATTAGATCTATGTCCTCGTTAGGATCTTTAAGGTTTAGTGAAATTGTCTTAGCGGGTCCTTCAAAGGAATTGGAACTTGGTGTAGGTTCCCGATGTGGCTGCGGTAACTGGATAACAACATCATCCAGTGGAAAATCTTTGAACTTCTGTAGAAGATTGAAAGGTGGGTCCACAAAATGTTCTGGGACTTTAGGAATCATTTGAGGTGATTCTTTATCAAACATGGAAGCTTTGTCAGAGTGTTTGTTGTCTGTCCCCTCTGACAAGGGCTTGATTGGCTGTTTAAGCTTTGCACACATCTATTTTTGTCGCTCGGTTAATTTTGTATCAATAATGTTATTTTTTTGTAACCGAGGTTTTTGTGGTTTTTGAATGGTTGGTGTTGTGGCCTCACTTACCATATCGTCGTCGATTGTATCCCAGACTTCATCGGGATACACATCCCAAGTATATACTTTGGTTCTGGGCCTATATGCTTGTGTGTTTGGTACTTTGGATGTTAGTTGGACATGAGCCAACAGTCTTGGTGACTTGATCTCCTTAGGAATGACTTTGGACGGATAACGTTGAGCATCTAGATAGAGGAGTACATGATCATCCGTCATTTCGACATCATCCATGGAAAGAATACCTTCTTCCAAAACATGGGCAGTAGAGACACTAGGTTCTCTTGGGCACCAAGCTATAGGAATGGGGTCTATCATCATAAGGGGGATGATGGCTGTGTCAATGTCCATAGAAGATGGAAGAATATCCACATCTTCTACAACCGTTTCGATACGACATCGATTGGAATCCACACAGTCCATGGTAGCTAGTGCATGACCCCAATTGATTATGTCTGTGGTTCGTGTATAGTGGCCTTTTGGTTGGATCGGGACACTATCTAATTTGTCATATGTTGTAGATGACCAATCATCGTATACCTTGGCATGCTTGACATGGCCATTTGAGTCAACCGTGACTCGTTTATCGTGGTTGCCAAAGGTAATTTTGCTGTTCTTCCAGTCTTGGACAACACCTGCCATCTGGAGCCAGGGTGTACCAAGAAGGAGTTTATACGTATTGGCATCTTCTAGTAGGCTAAGATGACACAATTGATGATAAACTTGACAGTTGCTATTCGAACTTTTATATTTGATAAATGACCAGCAGGGTCGGTAGCTCGTTGATCGGCCATACGAAGTTTATATCGCGGTTGATCGAGGGTATTGAAGCCCCGTGACGTTGCCAATGACAAAGCCATTATATTGATGCCTAATCTGCTATCGAGGATAACAGATACTGTGGGATAATTTTTATAGGACAAGGGTAGTGTGATGCTATTCCCCTTAGCAACACCTATATTCATCAGATTCATAGGAATCTGAGAAATTTCAGGAATCGCTTCTGGTTTTTGCTGTTCATCAGGAATAGGAGGCAGCTGGAAACTATGACGGATATAACGTTGAAGTCCGGTGAAGGATTTGATAGCACTATGGAACGGCATTGTGAGTTGAGCTTGTAGGAGGTCAGAAAATACTTCAACTACCTAGAGGGATTGCTCCTTTTCGGGGATATGAACTGATAATGGAATGTCCGTATGTTCTTCCTCTCGCAAAAATTCATCTCAAAATTCGTTTTACTGTCTTTGTTTCACTTTTGGGTCTGGGTAATCTTTTGGTAATGTGGAGGCCATCAAATGGCTTCCATGTGGGTCAGCTGATTGTCCATGGTTTTGCTGTTGTTCTTGTTGTTGGCATTGTGCTCTAGTAAGAACTCTAACAGATTCGGATGTGATATGACGTGCTGGAAGGATCCTGTTAGGTTGTTTAGGATAGTCTTTGAAGCTGTGTTTGCGAACACAGTTGGGACATTCTGCATAGTATTGGTTTTTAACTTTACAATCAGCCATGAAATGTCCTGTTTTGCCACAGATAAAGCAACGGTTGCTCATGGCTCCGGTGGCGATAGCGTAACCATTTTGGATGGCTAGCTGAGTTGGGTTTTCTTGTGGTGTGGAATACTCAACTTGTTTGCATGAGCATGAGTTGTCGGTTTGATACTGGTGATGGCTAGATGATGGAATTGATGTATCATGATGATATGATTGATCGTAGGAGTTTTCTACCAGGTGTCTGTTTTTTTGTGCTCTTAGATCCTGTTGTCCTCGTGGTGGTGGTCCTAAGAGTGCCAGCTGTTGTTGAGGTGGATGTCTAGGTTGTCTGGGCAACTCTTGTATATGGATCTGGTTGTTTCGTGGTGGATAGGACGTGTGTTGTTGCTGTGAAACAAATGGTTGTCGAGGAGGTTGATAATGTCCTCTTGATTGGTTGTGAGGCTGATTCCTCAGGTTATAATAGCAATAAAGGGAGGTATGCCTCATAAAGTCGCAGATTTCACATTTGATCAAGGAGGTATTTGAGACCGGTTGGTATGAAGGGCCCTCATGGCTAGTGTGTGTACCTCAGCAGTGAGGGTACCACGTGTTTCCTCGTCTATGATGGATTTCGCTAGTGGGTAACTGACTTGGCATCTAACTTTGGATAGACTTAAGAGTGTTTTGAAACTCTTTTGTGAGTTTCTCCATCTGTTGTTGGTGTTGTTGATTAAGCAACTCCATCTGTGTTTTCCATAACTGTTTTCATGTGTCATCGTTCGGTCGAGCTTCTTGGACAGTACGATGTACTCTCCGTTCTTGTGGTTCCTCAACATCTGAGCCCTCGTCTTCTTCTCGAATTTAGGATTTTGATTTAGGGTTTAGGGTTTAGGGATTTAGGTTTCAATGATGTATATTCATCATTGGAACGAAGTTCACGTCTGATCCATCGGAGAAGTCCAACGAGGAACCAAATAATGAGCATGGACTCAGTAGGTTGCTCTTGTACCTGAATTTTTAATCGTTTAAATCGTTCGATATAGTCACGTGCTTTTTCGTCTTTTGTCATTTTGATATTACTTAGTTTGACAAAAGGACTTTCTATCAAGCGAAAAGACTTGAACCGTTTGATAAATGCCTCTTTCAAGAGTAACCAGTCACGTTTATCTTCACGATCAAGGCTAAAAAGCCACTCTCGTGCACGATCGATCATGGTCATCGAGAAGAGCTGTACCATGGCCTCTGGTGATGTCTCGCCGTAGACATCACAGGCATTCTCAAAGACTTGGAGAAATCGTTGAGGATCAGTGTTACCATCGTACTTAGATAAGTCTAGCTTTGGAGTCCTTTTTTCAGTACGTGGAACATTATTTGTGAAAGCTCCGTTTAAGTGAGCTCTTGCATGGGATGATTCGGCAGCATGGAATTATGGTCGTTCGTATGGAGCTTCATAACGCGTAGGTTCCCATCTGTCGAATGGGTTTGTGGATGGCTCTTGGACTTGGGATTTCATCCTGGAATACCTGTTAAATCGAGTCTGTTCGGTAGATGGGGAGACCATCTCTGGTGGATAGTCCTCTGTAGTATTCGGATCATTAGGCGATCCATGACAGCTCATAAAGTGTCGTAGGATTGTAGAAATAAACTTGTGCACTCTGGTTACGGTGGATACGATTGTTGGAATGCAGTTGTTGTGGTCTGTTACAGGTTGATTTCGGTTTGGTATGGTCGATGGAGGTCGTTGAAGGCCGTAAACCGTAATATTGCAGTCTACTGCAGTTTGTGATGGTCAAGGACGGATGTGCATCGGTCGGAACTTGAGTGGGGCTCCGGTTGCGGTTGAAATTTGACAGGGATACAGCTTCGGTTGAGATTGGAAGTAGGCCATTGGTTGAGAGGTGACTGTGGCCTCCGGTTGAGATTCAAGAGCAGTGTTCTGGTTGAGATTTGAGCAGAGTGCTCCGATTGAGATTTGAGAAGAGTGCTCCGGTCGAGATCTGAGCAGAGTGCTCCGGTCGATATCTGAGGAGAGTTTTTTGGTTGAGATTTGAACGAAATGCTTCAGTCGAGATCTGAGCATAGTGCTTCGGTCAAGATTGGACTAAATACTCCGGTTGAGATGTGAGTGAAATGCTTCGGCTGAGATGTGATGGCAGTGCTCCGGTCGAGTTTTTACTGAGCACTCCGGTTGAGATGCTCCAGTTGAGAATTGATGGCAGTTATCCGGTCGAGTTTGGACTGAGCACTCCGGTTTTAGATACGAGCGAAATGCTCCGATTGAGAATTGACGGTAGTGCTCCGATCGAGTTTGGACTGAGCACTCCGGTTGAAATTTGGACTGAAGGGTCTGGTTGAGATGTGACGGTTTCCTTCGATCGAGATGTCAAAGAGATGTTTGTTCTAAATGTGGAGTTATGACTCTGTTCGAATTTTGAATGATTAGCGGTGGTTGAGGTGTAACTCAGGACATGTTAGGATCGTGAAGTTGTGGTTCAATCGAAAGGTATGAGGTAGTGGTCCAATCCAGACTTGAGTTGTGGAGCTCGTCGTGGTGAGGATCGTGAGACTCCGGTTGAGAAACGAGCAGGACTTCGGTCAAGACCGAAGTGATGAGCTCAGCAATGAATGTGTAGGAGCTCTCAGACGATGGTGTCGCAACACTGGATATTGAGATATGGCTTGGTTGAGCGTGAGAATATCTATGCTTGCTCAAAACCCAACTAAAAAGCATAGATGTTGGGCAAAATGTAGCACTAAAAGATTTGGGGATCTTCCTTTGCCTGTTTCATAATTTATTTCTTCTTACAATGATCAATGTCAACGGTTTTGTGTGGTCTACATTAGCTTAACGGATAAAAGGGGAGTGATCTAAGATGTGAAGCTGCAGCTCGGAAAGCCGTTTCTTAAAAAACTAGAGTTTACAAGATAATGGATTCAATGAATGGCTGACAAAATTCAAACTCTGCTAACATGAAGTTTAGTAGGGTAGTACATAAACGTCAGCTGGATGGAGCTGTCAACAATCTTTTGCATAAATTTTGGTGTACTTTGTTGAGCATGTAAGTAACTCTCCTTATGTAATTTGATTGGAGCATTTGCTGGAAGGTTTTAACCATTATGCAAATGTGTTTTCAGGTTCTTAACAGGTTGAGGAACATTCTCATGTGAAGTGATCTTAGATCTACATCTAAACACCAAGATTTGACAAGCTAGTGAAGCTAGTCTTGTGATTCACTAATTGTGCTCTTTCATTAGTTAGAATTAAAGTTAGAATCATTGTGTTACTGTCTTGTGGGTCCTATCAGTGGATAAGGATCAGTTGGCCTCGCCACGAGGCAAGTCGACAGGACACGCGTCCCACCAATGGCAACCTGGGTCATGCATGGGTTGCCTAAGTGAACAACTATATGTACAGTGTAATTTCATTTTGAGAAATACAGTTGCTATGTGAGCTTGCTGAGGAGAGTGATTTTCTGTCTGTGTTACTGTGTAGCATGATCTATGCTCTTGTGCAAAGCAAATTCTAAGTTGGTATCAGAGCCGTACAGGGAGTGTACACAGTACAGTGTCGCCGTTGAAGAGAGCTTCGGGAGAACTGTCTTCTGAGAATTCGGGGTTTTACGACGGGTTGAAGACGGAAAGAGAAGCACTGGTGCACGGTTTCTAGTTTATAGAGGCTTGCTAAGCTCAGCAGAGGGATAATTAGCCTGTGCATAGCTTCAGACAGGGGAAAATTTGTTGAAAAATTGACAATTTTGAAGCCAGCTGAAAATTGGAACTTGACTTGGGGTTACGGTTTTTATACATAACTGGTGATTTCTTTGTTGTTTGTGCACTGTTTTGGATACCGTAAGGACAGGAAGGAAGCTAATCACACTGTCAATCAGCCATGGAGAGATTCTGAGGTGTATGTCAGAGATTTGTCTCCAGACAGTTAACCTAGCAGATTTGCGATAAAAAGGTGAAAAAGCCACTTTGTCAAGTTGAGCTAAAATTACCATTTCTCCACGAATTTCCTGACTGAACACTCTACAGTCATGGATTCAGTAGAGTGACCCTGCTCCAGGCCTCAGATCATGCTCAAAACGATCCACATGAGAGCTTAATCTGATAGTTTTCAGGGAAGGGAGGCGTGGCCGCAGGCAGGGAGGTCGCGGGCTGTTTGCGGTCCCAACGCGATGAACAACTTAGTGTATTGAAGACCATAGCGTCTGCAGGAGTTTGGTTCGATGCCCAGATGTACTTTGAACCTTTAGATGAGGTGTCAAATGAATCAACGGTCCAGAATCTGTGATGGGAGAGAAATTTGAACCACAAGATTTGGTTCAGCCATTGGATGAGTTTTGAACAGGGCCCTGAAGAATTGAAGTGCATTCTGGCCTTAAACTTCATTAAAAATTTTCATACTGAAAGTTGAGTTGGGTCCCTTCACAAGTGAAGAGTGAAGTTTCTTCAAAGTGAAGAAACAGTTCAAAAGCTAGAAAAGTCCCTATTTTTGGTCCTTTGCCCGTTTTGACCCAAACGAAGGCTATAACCTCCAAACGAAGGGCACCCGGACTGTACATGCAAGTACGGTACCAAAAAATAGAGTGGTTGCAGCGGAGAAAGTGTTCGGAGTACGCCAGAAGTGGTTTCACCATTCCACTGGGCATGTTGTTGGGAGTTGACGACTGAGTGCATTTCGGAAGGCGACACCAATTTGGCTTTCAAATTGGTGGAAAAGCGGCGAGTGGCCTGGTAAGAAAAAAAGTGCAGGTCATTATTTTCAACTTCTGACATCATTGTTGGCCTCGACATACTGTTCTTAGCCTAAGGCAGAAGTTTTAAGCAGTTTTGCGATGGCAAACATGGGAGAGTCCATTTTGAGTGAAAGTAGCAAATTGGACGGGATTTCCAACTATGCAGTGTGGAAATTCAAAATGAAAAACATACTGATGGAGAAAGATGTGTGGGAAGTCGTCACAAGTGATGAGAGAAGGCCGCCAAATGAAGCAGACATCAAAGTGTTCGACAAAAAGATGAGGAAAGCTTTGACCTTCATTAACTTGTCAGTGAAGGATCACATCATTACCCACATTTGTGATACTATTACACCCAGACAGGCATGGGATGTGCTAAAGGAGCAGTTTGAGACGTCAAATCTGTCAAGAATCATGTTTCTGAAGTCAAAGTTGAATAGTGCCCGCATGGAACAAGGAGAGCACATTCAGATGTACATGACCAGAATCAAGACAATGAGAGATGAACTGCATTCTATTGGTGAGCGCATACGTGATGTGGAGCTGGTGCATAATGCATTATGTGGCATTGCAGAATCCTATCAGATGTTTGTGAGCGGAATAGCATCAAGAGAAAGATTGCCAACCTTTGACGAGCTCACATGAATCTTGATGCAAGAAGAGCAACGACGAGAAATGGTAAAAGCTAGACGTCAAAATACTAACGATCAGGCACTTGCGACACGCCAAAAACAAGGCAAGGGCAAGGGCAAGAAGAAGTCTAAGCAGCAATTTGCCAAGTCTCAAGAGGATGAGGGATCTTCCAGCAAAACTAAGAAGAAAGGCAAGTGCTTCCATTGTGGTAAAAAGGGCCATTGGAAGAGTGAATGTCGCAAATTTCTGGCGGAACAAGGCAAGGGAAAACCAAAACAAATAGGTAACCTTGTCGATGAGGGTGAAATTGAAGACTCTAGCTTCTTCATATCTGCATTGTCATCTAATCAAGATGATCAAGCATGGTATATTGACTCAGGAGCCACAAGACACATGACAGGTAACAAGAATTGGTTCAGTAGTTTGAAGGTGTTGGATAATGGAACATCTGTTTCACAAGCAAATGGTGAGGTGTGCATGATCAAGGAGATAGGCACAGTTTCAATCCAACGGTCTGATGGCAAAAGCAGGATGATCAGGGAGGTACTTTATGTACCAGGTTTGAAAGAAAAATCTACTTTCTGCTGGAGTCATTACTGATCAGAAGTTGAAAGTAGAATTCGCCCATGATCGTTGCTTTGTGAAGGATGTGAACCAAAAGTTCAAAGTTATTGTGAATGGAGTAAGAGAGCCCAATACAAAATTGTACAGGTTGAATGCTACAATCAAGGGGCAATATGGACTTGTATCATCCGTTCCTTTGCAAAATGAGTTGTGGCACAAGAGGCTTGGTCACTTGAACTTGGGAAGCCTCAGTTTGATGAGAAAATTGGAGATGGTAACAGGACTGCCTACCATAGAGGATCACTTGAAATCGATGTGCGAATCTTGTGTATATGGAAAGCAGCATCGAGAGAAGTTCAATAAAGGGGGTGTTGCAAGAGCAAAGAACATCCTGGATTTAATCCACACAGATTTATGCGGGCCTATGAGGACCATGTCCTTAGGAAAAGCCTTCTATTTCATGACCTTTATTGATGATATGTCACGTAAGACGTGGATCTACTTCTTGAAGAAGAAATCCTGAAAGGTATGAAGCAAATTATGCTCTCTTATCTAGAATTATTCAAAGCAAAGAACCTTCAACTTATAGTGAAGCGAAGGATGATGATATTTGGATCAAGGCCATGGGAGAGGAGATGGAGTCAATTGCTAAGCATAGCACATGGGACTTAGTAGAACCACCAGTTGGCAAGAAACCCATTGGTTTCAAATGGATATACAGAACTAAGTACCATGCAGATGGAAGCATAGCAAAGCACAAAGCAAGATTGGTAATCAAAGGGTACGCACAAAATAAAGGCATTGACTATGAGGAGACCTTTGCACCGGTTTGTAAGTGAAATACTCTACGTCTACTTATTGCTTTAGCTTCACATTTTGATTGGCCTTTGCATCAGATGGATGTGAAATCTGCTTTTCTAAATGGTGAGTTAGAAGAAGAAGTGTTCATGGACCCACTGAGATTCAATATCACTTCATACGTGAGAGGCTGTTGAGTCATGAAATTCATGTTGTTCATTGTAGCATAGAAGAACAACTAGCTGATATTTTCACTAAGCCACTTACTGGAGAAAAGTTTGATAAGTTTAGATCAAAACTTTCTGTACTTAAAGTTTGTTGACTTTAAAGCTATGTATATGACTGTATAAAAAGTGACTCTACTTTAAGGGAGAGAGTTAGAATTAAAGTTAGAATCACTGTGTTACTGTACTATGGGTCCTATCAGTGGATAAGGATCAGTTGGACTTGCCACGAGGCAAGTCGACGGGGCACGCATCCCGCCAACGGCAACCCGGGTCATGCATGGGTTGCCTGAGTGAACAACTATATGTACAGTGTAATTTTATTTTGAGAAATACAGTTGCTATGTGAGCTTGCTGAGGAGAGTGATTTTCTATCTGTGTTACTGTGTAGCATGATCTGTGTTCCTGTGCAAAGCAAATTCTAAGTTCATTCACCTCTAAAGCTTGTATTTATCATTTGTTGGAGTTTATAAACTTTTAGAAGTGTGGTTTACATGTGGTTTTACAGGCTGAATCAATATCTTAGTGTGTTGATCATATGTTGATAAAGTTTGTTCAATTCTAGATATTCTTGGCAGCCTAGTCTTGTGTATTTTCTAAGAATGCAAGTAAGTCTTCACATCATAACTTGCTTTGGTCACTTGCTGAAAAGTTTGAGAGCTTAAGCAAGAGTGTGTTTAGGTTGGTTTATCCATTCTTAGTGTGTGCAAAGTGTTGCATGTGTTTCAATCTTCCTTTCTATGCTTGGAAACCAGCCAGGTTCAAGATAGAAGTGTTTTAAGGTCCTAGATCTTCTGAGGTCTCCTTATCCATCATTTGTTGAGAGGAAAGTGAGTGCTAGGTGCATTAGGACAGAGCCTAAAAGTTGAAGAATCATTATATTCATGGCCTCCAATGGTGGGATCATGTTAGAAACTAATGATAGGTTGAGTTCATCATACTACTCTACTTGAAAAGTGAAGATGGAATCCTTACTTGAGTTGAATGAACTCATGGACATAGTTACAGGAACTGAAGAGAGAACACCCACAGTTCAAGAGCAACAAAGGTTTGATAAAAAGGCTAAAAGGGCTCTTCATATCATTCAAATGAATGTTACCAATGAACTTCTCAAGGAAGTTGGTAAAAGTCAAAGTGCAAGTGAGGCATGAAATGCCTTGAAGAAGCTCTTTGAATCAAAGTCCACATATAGGGTATTGATCCTAAGGAGGCAAATATTTTCTAGTAGACAAAGAGAGGGAGAAAGTGCTCATGCATTTGTCTTGAGGGTTAAGTTCTTAAGTGAGGACCTAGCATGCATTGATGAACGCATAAAAGATGGTGAAATAGTCCAAGTTATGTTGAATGGTTTGCTAGATGAATATGCTAACCTTGTGCAAAATTTTGCCATTCAAAGGGTCTTGCCAGTGTGGTTGACTTGCAAGAAATCTTATTGGCTGAAGAACATAGGTTGCAATCAAAGCTTGATGGTGCATCCTTGCAAGGTGGAGGTGAAGAGGCTTTCTTCACAAAAGACAAAGTCAAAGCAAAGGTAAAGGCAAAGGAAAATGGTCCAAAGGTGGTAACTCGGATCATGATGATCATTGTTCCTCCTCCTCTTCTACTTCTTTTAGAAACAAAGATAAGTCAAAGTTCAAGTGCTTTTATTGTGGGATAAAAGGTCATTTTGCGAATGAATGTCATAAGAAGCAAAGTAATGAAGGTAGCAAGCGAAACAACTTTTGTAATTCCAATGAAGATCTAGATTTGAGTGATTATCTCATGATGTGTTCTTCAAGTCTAATGTCAAGTAAAAGTGACAAGGATTCATGGTGGATAGATAGTGGATCTGTTGAAATGGAAAAATAATCCATCTTGACTTTAGGCTTGCTACAAATATTGTATCATGCAAGTATGTTGTTCATAAATGTAAAATGCCCAGTTAGGCCTAGATAGAACTCAAGCTACATGGATATGTCATATCTAGAATGATGAGTACAACTTGCATATAGTTTGTAGACATAGAATTAGCAAAATTATGCTTGTAGAAACTCGTGGCAATTCACATGCATTAATTGTAAGTGATCCATAGTGACATGCAAGGCATGCACAAAGTGTAATGGACACATGCATGATGATTCGTAGATTTCTAGTTAGAACTAGCACACTTGGAAAAAGTTGGTAGAGTTTCATGCATTAGAAGTGACAAATGTCACATAGACTCTAGTTTTCACTTTAGATGTCATTAAATGATGGATGGATGTGGTTCTACCTCGAGCTACCTCAAACTCCTAAATATGTGTAGCTCTCCTCATATTTTGTGATGAAGACCAAAGCTTTGTAGCTATCTCATGCCATTTTGGGTCCACGCATTTTTTGCTTGTTATCTCTCTATCTTTTTCTCTCTAACTCATGTTGAGGCTAATGCTAATACACTGATATCTTGTACTTTTGCTCATTATTGATTTATAGCTATCATATTCTGATGCTTAGCATGCTAGATTGTGGTTAAGCCATATCTTCTGAACTAGATCTTGTTAATCAATCTAGAATCAGGTTACTGTGCTAACCACAAAGCTTAATTAGATCCATCATACTTGTGGACATTCCCCACATGTGTGAATTATGGAAATTTTGTCATGGTATCAGAGCCAAATTGAGCTTTGCATGCTAACATCTCTGATTGTACAAGAAACTGAGAGCTAATTCAAGCAAAAAAGCAGTTTTGCACTTTTTCTCACCTTTCTCTAAAGTGAATCTGGATTAAATCAGATTGAAACTGAATTTTCAGACCTGAATAGTGGTAGTACGGAATTTTGGAATTTCGCACGTGTGAAAATCAGAGATTTTCAGTCCCTTCTATCTCCTTGTTTGTAGATCCAAAAATAGTGGCGTTATAGCTTGATGGAAAGCTTATGATCTGTACTTTTCATAGATATTAAAATCAAATCAATCTGATGTGTCTATCGAGAGCTATAAGCTCTTAAAGAGGATAAGGATAGGTCCAAAATCCGAGTGACAACATTTTGATTCGATTCAACCTTGCTTTGTTCTGAAACCATTGTTTTGAGAATCCTTCACAAGAAACTGAAGCTCAAGACTAAGTTTGAAGTAATTGAACACCCTTTGAGCCTTCTGATTGTCAATAGTGTTTTCTTCTAAAGCATTTCACATGTGCCAAAAGTAGGATTCAAACTTGCCAAAGTCTCACAATTCACTTTGTGTGTTTGATCTAGATAATCTTGTCTTGTAGAATATTTGAGATCCTTCTCAAATACAGTTGCAAGTGTTTCACATAGGAAGGTAGAATATCCTTGAAAATACATATAGTGAAAGAGAGCAGCAATTTTAAGTGTGATTGGAACAAGCTCAAACATATTGCAGTCCAATAACTAAGAAGTCTTCATCTAAATGGCACCTCTTGGAGGATATCTTCTAGGAGCAAATGAAAGACTAAATACTTCTAATTACTCAATTTGGAAGTTCAAAATGGAGTTTATTTTGATACTCCAGGAGGTTATGGACATTGTGCTTGGTGGTGAAGAGGAGCCTCAAGCACAGGCTGAAATTCCTAAGTATAGGAAGAGAGCTACAATGGCTCTACATTTTATCAAGATGAATGTATCTAATGAAATTCTAAGAGAGACAGGATCTTGCACTACAGCCAAAGAAGCTTGGGATACACTTAAGTCCATCTATGAAGCAAAGAATACTCCTAGAATACTCACTCTTAGAAATCATATTTTCCAAAGTTTCCAAAAAAGTGAAGAGAGTGCATCAAACTATGTTCTGAGAGTTAAAGATTCACATAGAGAGCTTTCTTGTATTGGTATTACTATTAACCAAGATTAGCTAGTTCAAGTCATTTTAAATGGCTTGAGAGATGACTATGATAATCTTGTTTAGTCTTTTGCCATTAAGGAGGAGTTGCCTAATCTAGAAACTCTCCAAGGAATTCTTATTTTTTAATAATCTAGGTAAAGCTATAAAATGTCCAAGATGAACAAACTCAAGCATGGTGGAAGTGACAAAGCCCTCTTTATCAAAGACAAGCATAAAGGAAGGAGTAAGAACCAGTTCTCTCAAGCATCCAACAAAGACAAAGCCAAAGATCGAGACAAAGCTGGTGAAGAGGATAGTTCATCTCATCATTCTACTTCAAAGACCAAGAAGAATAAAGTGAAGTGTTTCTTCTGTGGCAAGAAGGGGACTATGCCTCTAATTGCTTTAATGAGAAAAACCAACTCAAGCAAGCTAACCTCTCCAAAGAGATTGAAGAAGATTCTATTGCAAGTGATGGAGAAGGATCACTTATGGTGTCCAGTTTCTCTTCATCACCTTTCAAGAAAGATGGAGCTTGGTACATAGATAGTGGAGCTTCTTCACATATATGCTGTTCAAAGGAATCTTTTGACTCAATTGTACCTTACAAAGGACTTAAGAGATCTATTTACACTGCTAATGATCATGAGTGCTCTATAGAAGAAATTGGCAACATTCCATTGAAACTTGCTTCTTCAAAAGTTCTTGCACTTTCTAATATTCTTTTCATTTCAAAACTTACAAAGAACTTGATTAGCGTGGGAAAGTTACTTGATAATGGTTGTGATGTAAAGTTCAATTCCAATACTTGCTTTATCAAGAAAAATGATGAGGTCCTAGCTCATGGATCTACATATGGTGGAATTTTCAAGTTCAATTCTTATGAGAATGCAAACTTTTGTGAAGTTGCTTTTTTATCTAAGGAGGAGTTGCGGCATAGAAGGTTGGGACATCCTAACTTTAAGTCTATGTCTTCTATGGTCAAGAAAGATAAGGCTATTGGCCTTCCAAAATCATTTTCCAAAGATTTCAAGCCCTGTGAGGCTTGTGCTATTGCAAAATTACATAGAAGGCCATATCAAAAGTCTTTTATCAAGACTACTCATCCTTTGGAGCTTATACACTCGGATGTTCATTTTTTTTCTTCTAAAACTTCTAAAAGTATTGGTAGTGCAACATGTTTTGTCACCTTTATTGATGACTTTACCAGATATATTTGGTTGTATCTACTTTCTTCAAAAACTATGGTATTTGATCACTTCCTAATCTTCAAAGCTTATGTTGAGAAATAATTTTCTTTCAAAGTTAAAGCTTTAAGATGTGGTGGAGGAAATGAATACATCTCCAGCAAGTTTTATGAATATTGTGAAGGTGAAGGAATAAAGAGAGAGTTTTCTTGTGCTTATTCTCCATCTCAAAATGGAGCTGCTGAGAGGAAAAATTGATCTTTATGTGAATGTGTTAGAGCAATCTGAGTTGAAGCTTCTTTGCCTATTGAATATTGGGGTGAAGCTATAAATTGTGCAAACTATTTGTGCAATAGATTACCTCATAATGCACTTGCTGAAAAATCACCTTTTGAAATCTTGTTTAAGAAGAAACCTAAGGTAGATCACCTTAGAGTTTTTGGTTGTGCGTGCTTTGTTTATGTGCCCTTGGAAACAAGGAAAAGATTTGATCCTAATTCTATTAAAGAGATCATGGTTGGATATGCATCCAACAAGAAAGCTTACAGAATCTATGTTCCCTCTACCTCAACTACAATTGAGAGTAGGGATGTTATATTCCATGAGGATCAAAAATACATTCTTGAGGAGGCTGAGTTCAAAGATTCTCACAAAGATACTCCAATCATCACCCTTGAAGACTATCATGGACAGATGGGGCTGAGAATTGAGGAGGAGTCACCTCGTATCTTTTCACCAAGGAGATCTCAAAGAGAAAGATCCGAGCCTAGGAGGCTTACCTATGAAGATAGAGGCAAGCAAGTGGAAATCAACTCCACTAATTATGCTTATTTTATTTCTCATGAGGAGCCGAAGGATGTATATGATGCACTCAACTCGAAGGAATGGTATCTTGCCATGAAGGAGGAATATCATGCTTTGATGGCCAATAAGACATGGGAGCTTGTGGATCTTCCATCCAACAAGCACATATTGGTTGTAAGTGGGTTTTTCGAGTCAAGTATAATCAAGATGGCACAATCAACAAGTACAAGGCTAGGCTTTGTGCTAAAAGTTTTGCTCAAGTTTATGGACTTGATTATGAGGAGACTTTTGCTCCAGTTGCAAAGATGGTATCAATTCGAATCATAATTTCTGTTGCTTGTTTTTTCAATTGGCAAGTTCTTTAACTAGATGTCTCTAATGCATTTCTAAATGGATATCTAGAAAAAGAGATTTATATGGATCAGCCTATTGGGTCCATCCATGACAAAGACAAAGTTTGCTTGCTCTTCAAAAGTTTATATGGACTAAAGCAAGCTCCAAGGTCATGGTATTCTCGACTTAACACCTTTCTTGAGTCACTAGGATTTAATTTTAGTAACTATGATCCTTCCTTATATGTCAATTTTTTTGATAAAAATATTGTCATCCTTCTTATTTATGTTGATGATATCATTCTCACAAAAAGTTGTATCAAGTTAGTTGAGGAAACCAAGATTGCACTTGGAAAATAATTCAAGGTTCAAGATCTTGGAAAAATTCACTACATCTTAGGATTAGAGATTGACTTTCTTAATGATAAAGCTTTTGTATGTCAATCCAAGTATGCTCTTTCAATATTAAAAGAGTTCAATATGTTAGATTGTAAGAGTATAGAAACTCCTATGGAGCAAAATGTAAAAGACCCTAACAAAGGTAATGAAAGATCCTTCGTGAACATCACACTTTTTAGGAGTCTTATAGGCTCCTTAATTTGGCTCACAATAACTAGACCTGACATAAGCTTTAGTGTTCATAAGTTGAGCCAGGCTATGCAAAATCCTACTATTTACCATTGGAAAATGGCCAAGAGATACTTAGATATATATCTTCAACTTTTGATTATGGTTTATTGTATAAAAGTGAAGATCTTTCTATTGTTGGTTATTCTGACTCGGATTTTGCAAGTGATAGAACAGATCAAAAATCTACAAGTGCTTATGTCATATGTCTTGGAGGAAACTTGATATCTTGGCTTTTCAAAAAGCAAGATACTATATCACTCTCATCTTGTGAAGCTGAGTATAAGGCACTCACTACAACAACAAAGGAAGTGCTTTGGATCAAAAGGTTACTAGTGGAGCTAAAGATAATCATGGAAGAGGATCTACCTATGATCATGTGTGACAACATTTCAGCCCAAGCCCTTGCCAACAACCCGATATTCCATGCAAGGAGCAATCATATCGAAGTTGCACATTACTTCGTGAGAGAGAAGCTCACTGGAGGTGAAATCTACTTGGAGCACATCGACACATCATCTTGTATTGCTGATATGCTCACCAAACCTTTGAGCAAAGGTTCCTTCATCAAGCATAGAGCCAATCTTGGAGTAATACCAAGATCCATGTTCAAGTCAATATAGATTGTTTTTAGGAAGAGTGTTGAAATGGAAAAATAATCCATCTTGACTTTAGGCTTGCTACAAATATTGTATCATGCAAGTATGTCGTTCATAAATGCAAAATGCCAAGTTTGGCCTACATAGAACTTGAGCTATATGGATATGTCATATCTAGAATGATGAGTGCAACTTGCATATAGTTTGTAGACATAGAATTAGCAAAATTATGCTTGTAGAAACTCGTGGCAATTCACATGCATTAATTGTAAGTGATCCATAGTGACATGCAAGGCATGCACAAAGTGTAATGGACACATGCATGATGATTTGTACATTTCTAGTTAGAACTAGCACACTTGGAAAAAGTTGGTAGAGTTTCATGCATGAGAATTGACAAATGTCACATAGACTCTAGTTTTCCCTTTAGATGTCATTAAATGATGGATGGATGTGGTTCTACCTCGAGCTATTTCAAACTCCTAAATATGTGTAGCTCTCCTCATATTTTGTGATGAAGAACCAAAGCTTTGTAGCTATCTCATGCCATTTTGGGTCCACACATTTTTTGCTTGTCATCTCTCTATCTTTCTCTCTCTAACTCGTGTTGAGGCTAATGCTAATACACTGATATCTTGTACTTTTGCTCATTATTGATTTATTGCTATCATATTCTTATGCTTAGCATGCTAGATTGTGGTTAAGCCATATTTTCTGAACTAGATCTTGTTAATCAATCTAGAATCAGGTTACTGTGCTAATCACAAAGCTTAATTAGATCCATCATACTTGTGGACATTTCCCACATGTGTGAATTCTGGAAATTTTGTTAGGATCTAGTTCACACATGACTAGTCACAAGGAGTTCTTTCCTTCTTTGATCTCTTATGTTGGAACCAAGAAAGTGGTTCACATGCCAAATGGTGGTGAGTGTATGATCAAAGGTATTGGCCCAATTCCTTTCTACTAATAGGAATGCAAGGCTTGATGGTATTCTTTACATTCTTTCACTTTCAAGGAATTTGCTAAGTGTTGGTCAAATGTTAAAGAAAGGTTACAAGACAAAGTTTGTTAGGGATGTTTGTTTCATTACTAAGGGAGATGTCTTGATTGCTAGGGGCAATAGACAAGGTAGATTTTACAAGCTTGATGCATTTGTTATGTCTAACAAGAAGAATGAAATGGATGTTGGTGGTTTTCTCAACTTTCAAAAGTCAATTCCTAGCATCAATAAGATTGGTAGATCTTATGCAAAGTCTAAAGAGCTTCCTTATGCTAGATCTAGGTTGAGATCTAATGAGCTTCTTGGAGATAGTTATTGTTGTGCTAACTTGGCAGCTTTTGGTGAATCTATGATCAATGTTTTTGAGCCATTGGATTTTGAAGATGGACTAGTGCCACCTACTAGTCAAATGGAGTCATGTGGTGCTAAATTAGTATCATGTCTAAACTCTTCTACTCATAGATTTCCAAGTCTTGGTGGCTCTTCAATGGAACTACATGGCAAGTGCAAAAATGAAAAAGGTAAGAAGAGAGCTAACTTCATCAATGGAGGTGATGAAAACTCTTCTTTGGAAATGGTTGTTGCTAATGACTTATTTACTCATTTGGAAAGAGATGGTGCTTTGAGCATGTTTGAAGAAAAAGTTTATTTTGCATCTTTATGTGATGAGTCCAAGAAAGTCATTTGTGCAACAAGTGGTGTCACATGTATTCATAAAGAAAGTAGATCAAAAGGTTCTATCATGAGACTTGTTGAGGAAGATCTCAAGTCATAAGGGAGAGATGAATGTGAAGTGTTCAAAGTAGGATGTACCTCATGGGAACAAATCTACGTGTGAAAACTAATTTCATCTCCTCGATGCTAGATTGATTAGATCTTGGGTTGAGGATAGGCAAGGGAAGAAACCCACTACAATTTTGGCGCCGTTGCCGGGGAACTACGCCAGATTTTCAGTTTGCAGCATGTTTGTTGGATGGTTAGCTTGCATTAGGCATCTTGTCATGGCATGAATAGTGTTAAATCTGCATTTAGGATTAGTTTGGGAGTGATTTTGCCTATTTTGAGTGGATTTGCTTGTTTGAAATCTACTCTGATTGTAGAATAGGAAAAGCTATTTAGATCACCAATCTTAAAATCCATTTGAATCTAAGATATCAGAAAAAACAACAAAAATCGGTCAAATTTGCCAGATTTTGGTCAAAAGGAGACAAAAATCATCATCAGAGCTAATAACTTATTGCCCTCTCTCAAGAAACATTCACCGAGTTGCAAGCACCTTTGGTTTTGATCACAGAACCTTCAGTTTGAAGGCGAACAATTATTTCCAGCAGATTTTTAGAAACATCAGAAAAACCATCAAAAAACACCAAAAAATCACCAAAACCCTAAAAATATAGAAAAAGAACCTTTGCCCGTGCATAGGTGAGATTTAGATCTATCTACTGCCAGGTCGGTGAAGAATAATATCAGAAATAGAAGGTTTCTCAGAGGATTAGCTGTCATATTGTCATGTTTTTGCCAAAAAAAAAAGTTTTTTGCAAAAATACCAGTATTACTCTTGATTCTTCGCAGTGCCCTTGAAAAGACGAAGGTGCCCTTAAAACAGTTTAACTTATGAAAATAAATAACCTTCGGCATTTTACAAAGTTCGTTCCAAAGAGTAATGCAATTTGCTTTTAAAGATTATTTACATAAATTCTTTGAAATTTACTTGGATGACCTTGGAGTCCATAGCACAGATATAGACCACCTGGATCGATTGGAGAAAGTATTTGAAAGATGTCGCAAGTATCAAATTTCTCTAAATCCAAAAAAATGTCAGATATGGGTTTTCCATGGAGTTGTACTTGGGCATGTGATATCGAGACATGGCATTGTCATAGATTATTCTAAAATCAAGGTAATTGTGGAATTGCCACCGCCAACAACAATTCGTGGAGTTTATGTGTTTATGGGCCATGCGAACTACTATCGAATTTTTATTATCTTCTTTGGGAATTTAGCAAGACCTATATACAACCTGACTATTTTTCCTATTTGGACATTAGAGACGTTAGAAGCCTTTAAAAAATAAAATAAAAACATTAATTTCAGCACCAATACTGCATTTTCCAAATTGGACGATTGAATTTGATGTTCACACTGATGCCTCGAAATATGCAATTGGATCAGTTTTGACACAGCCTAGTTACTATAACAAGAACTATCCAATATGATTTGCAAGTAGACAACTTACAGATCCAGAGAAGAACTATTCAACAACAGAACGTGAAGCGTTAGCCATGATTCTTTCTGTTCAAAAATTTCATCATTACCTCATGGAAACGCACTTTGCATTTTATACGGATTACCAGCCGTTACTTTACTTGGTAAACAAGACGTGCAATACTGGATGTATTGCAAGATGGTTACTGTTATTGACTAAATTTGACTTTTGAATTGTGGTTCGAAAGGGGAAGCAACATTATCTAGTTGACCATGTTTCGCGAATTGAATCTGCACTAGTTAATACTGATGATGAATTACCAGACGCTTCATTATTCTATGTAGAAGTAGAACCTGAGTGGGCAGCAGATATTGTTGAGTACCTGATGCTAGGACAACCGAATGACTCTTTGACAAAAGTATAGAAGAGGCAATTGATTCATAAGGCTCACCCTTATCAATTGATTGCAGGACAATTGTATCGTGGTGGATCTACGTAGATGTGTTTTACCGCATGAAATACCAGATTTAATCACATTTTCACATTATGGCATGGGCGGAGGACACTTCTCTATATATATTACTGTTTGCAAACTTTTGCAATCAGGTTGTTGGTGGCCTACGCTTCATAAGGACACAAAAAATTATATTCAGACATGTGATGTTTGCCAGCGAGCACGACGGCCTACTAGACAGAACTATGAACCCTTGCATCTGGTTTTATCACAAGTGCCATTTGAAAAATGAAGACTGGATTATGTTGGTCCTATTCATGCTGCTGTGCGAGGATTATCGTAGCAACTGATTATATGACCAAGTGGGTTGAAGCCAAAGCTGTCACAGTTGCTGATGTGAAATCTATGGCCAAGTTTCTCTATGAAAATACTATTATCAGATTTGGATGTCCGATCGAGATTGTGAGTGACCGGGGTACACACTTTGTTAATCAAATGATATAGTGTTTACTGGAAGATTTTTTTGTTATACATAGATTTAGTACTCCTTATTATCCCAAAGGGAATGGGCAAGCTGAATCTTCCAATAAGATTCTCTGCACTATTATGACGAAAATAGTTGAAGCGAGTCGATCTGATTAAGAACATAAATTGCATGCAGCATTATGGGCATTCAGAACTGCTTACAAAAATAGTACAAATCAAGCACCCTTTCAACTGGTTTATGGTCAAGATGTTTTCATGTCGATTGAATTTTTAATACCATCTTTACGCATAGCAGCAACAGAGTGGTTAAATGATGATAAGTCTTTACGACTAAGTCATGAAGTGTTGCAAAAATTGTGTGAAACAAAATTGATGGCAGTTCATGCGTTACCAGCAGAGAAAGCCCGTCGTAAGGCATGGCACAATTGTCGATTACACAAAAGAGATCTGAAAGTAGGAGATCTCGTAGTTTATCGGTGAAGGCCCATATAAAGTAAAGAAAATCCTGAACTATGGAGTTGTGATTCTTTAGCACTTGGACGGAAAACAGTTTGATACTCCTGTGAATGACAGCCGATTACGCAAGTTTTGACAGTCTGCTCCGCCAGTGCATGATCCAAATGATTTTTAATTTTATTTGTTTTCAATTTTTTTGTTTTCAGTACTTAATTGTTAATTTTGTTGGAAAAGACCGTTAAAAAAAAAAAAAAGAGGAAAGACCGATGTTCAAAAGTCAAAAAAGTCATCAAAATGGAAAAAGAGGAAGGAAAGTATTTTCAAAAAAAGATAATTTTTGATGGAAAATGACTTATAAAATCATTGTTTCGGTCATATGTTGCCTATACAGTATTGGAAACCTTCGCTGAACTTTTAGATTGTACATCCACTTCAGATATATCTATACTAACTTGGGCGAAGGTTCTTTTTCAGAAAAAAATACCTATTTTTGAGTTAGGCGAATGATCAGCAGTATGCCATTTCGAGAACCTTTGCCGAGCAACTTACTCTCCTCAAAAACCTTCATTGACATGCTAGATGGTCTTAAAATGTCAAAATTAGGTTGGCTATAGGTTCAGATCTCCAAAAGTTGCATTTATAATAGTACTTGGGTGAAGGACCTTCTTGGGTGAAGGTTCATCTTTCGCGAGCCCTGGAATTCGTCGAATGGCTTTAGCACCTCAAAAACCTTTGCCGAGTTTTTTATAGCCTATTTTCATAATACTGAGCAAGCTTGCAAATTTTTGTTCAGAACTGATCAGTCAAACTAGTATTCAGTGTAAAGGACTCTCCAAATTCACTTATAAGTTGGCTGAATTCCTCACTTGTGTTAGCGAAGCTCTTGCCAATTTTTCTAGCGACCAAAGCCTTCAGAACTTTCTGTACTATTTTTTGATATACACTCATGCCTATTACTTTCAGTTTCTGTGCTTTTCCATCATGTCTTCCACAGATATGTCTCAGTCGTCGCGTTATACTATCCATCATGATGTCCCATCTGCAATAGATATCATGATCCTTCCTAGCACAAGCATGGTCACTCAATGGATGACCCTTGTGGAGCCTCTGCTTACTGCAATGGGTATTCATGAGAGAGCCTTCTTAGGGAGAATAAACATGGATTTTATCACTCTTGCCTTCAATACTTGGAAGGAGGAAAAATCCAAGTTTTACATTACTTTTCAAGGAGCCACACACAAGGTGCGCGTGACCAAGGCTGCCTTGCTGCCATAGGGATAACATCTGGTACCCAAGCTTCACCAAACTATAAGCAAGCCAAACAGGCTATTAAGCCTTATATTGACATTATGAATGATTTGCACTGGACTAATGACGACTACCTTCTAGAAGCCATTACTGATCATGCCATTCGCGCCGCAACTTAGCTCCTTAACAATTTCTTGATGGTTGGCAACCTCAGAAAAGACCGTATTACTTCCCAGATTTTGCATAGGATAGTTGAGTCTCATGCCAAGATAGCCAAGGCCCCTCTCGAACCATATAACTGGTTCAAGACCGTTTCTGGAGAGCTCAAATGAGCCATTAAGAGCAATACCAAGCAAAAATTTGTTGCTGGC
Organism: Diphasiastrum complanatum; assembly: GCA_029204225.1. Taxonomy (NCBI): domain Eukaryota; kingdom Viridiplantae; phylum Streptophyta; class Lycopodiopsida; order Lycopodiales; family Lycopodiaceae; genus Diphasiastrum; species Diphasiastrum complanatum. The sequence goes on along the minus strand of CM055096.1, from coordinate 1,540,710 downwards.
CCTTTGTTATCTCTCCTAGTAGCCTCCGACCTTGAAAACAAAAATCATGGGTTTCGTATGGATTCCGTGCTTTCTATCTATGAAGAAGCACCGGATGAGTCATCTCATCAGGCATCCAACTCACATAGTTGACATCTTCCACACAGTGAGATCATCATTCCTGACTCACGTTTCGCGTCACGACATCGTACTAGGCAAACATCCTCAGCTGCACTTCCACCCCTTGCTGCTATTTGCACTGAACTACCTATTTCCCCTACCTTTATGCTTCCCTCGCCTCTGCTTCCTCTCATGGACAATCTATGACCATTGGGGCTACCATTCCCATCACATCTGCCCAGGCCTTTTCACTCCCACACACAGAAGTTGTTTCACCAAACACCCAGTATTTCATGGACATGTTCGATGATTCCGACCCCCCTAGGGGCCTCAGAAGTTTTTGTAATGCCCCAAAGCCCTACGCCCTTTGAACTCCAATCCCTTTGAAGGGATTTGAAGAGTTCCATGATACTCCTACTGGTTTTGACGACTCTTTTCAAATTAACTAGCAACTTCCAGTTGAAGCTGCACCAGCCACAATTTGGGTCGGGCAAGCTGTCAAATCACCAAAGCAGTTCGACGCCACGGTGCCTGAGGGCTATGAAGAAGAAGACCTCTTTGAAAAAGAAGAGTTACAGGCACCTGCTCCACGCCAACCAGGGATAGTATCACCGAGTCCTTCTGTTGCTACCACCTCCACAACAGTAGATTCTAGTGATGCTCTCAATTTGGTCTCAAGCCTTACGCAAGTGATCCAGTCTATGCTGGATAAGAAAAAAAAATGGAACAACGCATTTTTGATATGAATCTGAGAATATTCTCATCAGCCAGAAAGTTATTCAACTAGACAAAGAATTGAAGGTCTCCAAGCAACATGAAGCAAAGTCCGAGGCTGAGAAGAAGATGACACAACAATTGGCTGATCGCCTAGAAGAGTATGTTAGCTCACTGTAGAATGCGCTTACATCTGTCCAAGATCAAGCGGACAAGGCCGTGCAGGATGCAAAGCAACAAGTGCAGCTGCCAGGGTCAACTACAGATGGTTGAACAAGATCGCACATGTCTCCAAGGTGAATTGGATGTGACCATCCTTGAGCGTGATGTGTATCTATAGACGCAAATACCTGATCATCCGATAACTCTGACGGAGATCGCATATTTGTTTAAAAAGGTTGAAACCTACAAAGTTGCGCTTCAAGGATCCAAGGCCACTTTGACATATTCAAAGGTACAGCTTCAACTGAGTTGAAAAAGATTAAAGCATCCATCAATGCATATGAAAAGGCTGTCGCTCAGGTGTTGGAAGCTGGGCCTCAAATTTCAGTTCCAGTCATGCAGCAATTCTCCCCTCCACACCAAGTTGATACACCTATGGCTATAGGATTGGATTCGGACATGGACCAGGGTGGAGCCCCTGAAGTTAAAGAACAACAGCTAGCTCCACAGGCAGTGCAACCGAGTCCATCTTCATCAAGGACCACACCATTGTTTAGAAGACCAATCAGCGTCGAGGACCAGATCCAGAGTTTTTTAGCAAAACATCCTCATGAGTCCTTGCGTGGTGGTTGGGTCCTTAAGTTTAAAACCTCTGAAATAGAGGTCAGCAAGGAATTGGATAAAATACCCACATTGGGAGAGTAGCCAGCTTAGAGAGTTACAGTATTTGAGAAAACTTTGAAATCTATTAGGATTTATGTGACCAACCCTCGCCAATTGCGCTTAGATCCATAATATGTACCAATGTCACGTAGGAATAAGTGGAAGGATTTGGGATTGGCCATGGACAAAATTATTATCCATACGCCAAACTGGCAAATCATCCACCAACCTTATAGTTGAAAAATTTCAGTGGATTTCCACTGGGCACTACAAGCGTACCAACGAGAGTATATACCCTCTCCTGATCCGACAGTGAGGCAATCAGCACTTTTTGCAAAAGACTTGACTCTGTTGGCATCCATGGCAACGTGATGAGATGATTGTCTTTGACATTCAATCCAAATAAGCCAATGGCCTCAGAGAGCATAAAGGATTAGCTGCCGGTGGCTCGATTGTGTTTCCATACTGCAATGATGGGAGGCCCCTAAGAATCTTGCTTCACATCCTGGACAACTTCAAAGTGGATTGTCGGAGCCCACCGTTGTTTTTTGTCGCACAATTTGGATTTCAACACTGCTTGACTCGATTTCATGGAGAAGGTGCAACAATAACTGCATCTCGTAGGTGTCATGGGACCACCACCAGTTTTGGTGGGGGATACTGTTGGAGGGTTTGCAGATCCCAAGACAACCCTAACCATAGTTAATAAGTGAGAGGGATTTGGCTCCTTGCGTGTATAAGTCCAACCCGATGATCACATAGTTATTTGATTGATTAGAAAGTCAATAAAACGACTTTAGGCCTTTTTGCAGGACTTTTAATGTCGCAGGGCCTAAATGTCAAGTTAGTGAATAAAGTTGAGTTTCCCTCCAATTTGGATGGTTACTCTTTTTTAAATTTGAATAGTTAGGGAGGCAGAAATAGACCAATAGGATTCAGAGGCCAGGGTCTTTCTCTCTACTATAAAAATGGACCAACTCGAGCTCCTACACATGTACATATCTTCATTTCAATAAAGCAGATTGGTTCTCTTGTGAAATGGATTTATGAATGTCCTTGCTCTCTATCACTTTTCCTCCATCTCTCATGCTTTTGTTGTGTTTTGCTAATTGTTGGATCTGATTGTTATTGGGATTGCATGTTTTTATACTTTTTGTGAGAGAGAAAGAGTAAGCTATCTTCATTGTGGATCTAGTGTTAATGGGGTAGTGTTAATGCTTAGGGTTAATGAATGGTAGAGTTAGATGTGAATCTTCCATTCATGCTGAAATCTGAACTATGCTATCGCTCTCATGGGAACGAATCTACGTGTGACAACTAACTTCATATCCTCGATGCTAGATGATGAATGTTAGTTTAGAAGAGTAGAATTAGGGGTGTGCAGTATTAGTGGTGATAGAGTTAGAGAAAAAGTAGAAAACTATCTAAAAGTAGCATCTATTCATAGTTAGGCACCTATATAGTGTTCTAACCCTTGTTGATAGGCGAGAGGGCTACTACTACGCGAGATCTTCAATCCTATAGTGGTACCGTAGCTAGGGATAGGTTTCCACTGACTAGTATAGCTGCATTTTAGCTATTTCTTGCTTTTTGGAGTAGTTTTAGGTAGATTTTTGGGCGTTTAGAGTTAGTTTTCTGTATTTTTCTATGTATGGATTGTTCACAGCTAGCGGAGGTGTGAGAGGATAGAGGAGGCCTTGAACAGCCTCTAAGGGCTTGAAATCCAAGCCAACCAGTAAAAAAACCAAAAAAAAACACACCAATCTACATTTGGAGGGAAAAAAATGCCAAATTTTTGATCATATTTTATTTTCTCCAAAACTAGTGAGAGTTAACCCTCGCATAACTGGCAGCAGCTCTAGGGTACTGTCCTGGACCTGCATAAAAGTTTGCAAGAGTTAGTTCGAAGCAGTTTAAAAAAAAAATAGAGAAAAACCTTAAAAAATTCAAAAAAAATGCAAATCTTCACCAGAACTCTCACAGAGCCCTCTGAAGTTCCATCTCAGTGAGACTAGGTTACAGAGAAACTTGCGAGAGTTAGTTCACTGTCTAAGTGCCTGTGCGAGAGTTTCCAGTGAAAAAAAGATGGGAAAATACCAAAGTCCCTCCTAGACACTAAAATTTTCAGTTCTAGTGGGCAAGAACCCTTGCAGAGAATTTTAAAGTTCCATCTCAGTGAGACCAGGACACAAAAGAGTCTACGAGAGCTAGTGAGCAGAAAATTGGGTTTAAGTGTTAAAAAATCACTAAATAGTGAAGATCCAACATTCAGAGAAAACTCTCGCAGACCACTCCAATTGATCAAGAATGACAATTTCCATTAGTGATAAAGCCTGTGAGAGTTAGTACTGATTATTGGTGAAGATCAAGTAAAATTAGTGGTTTTGACCCCTTGCAAACAGTGAAATTTCCACTTATTGCGAGAGTTAACTATCGTAGAGATTTTTAGAGTCAGATCAATACTAGATTCAGCTCCTTTGATCCTTGTGAGAGTTATTTCCCAATGATCTGAGAGATATCAAGATTTTTTTTCTGCAAAATAGCTAAAGAACCCTCGCATAGCCAACCCTCGCACCAGAGAACCCTCTTTTCTCAATAAAATATTGTGCTTCAAAGAGCTAATGCCACTTAGAAAGATTTGATCACCTAGGAAGAGACAAACTCTCCACCAATAACAACACATAATGAGCTTCTAGATCTTGCCCTCTACAAAGGAAGGAACTCTTAGAAAATTGGATCTCTCTCTACACATTTGTCATACACACCTTAATGACTCTTTTCAAACCTTACAATCACTCAAACAAATTGAGTAAGGTTGAACAATTGACTTGGATCTCAATCTCTTTTCTAGAACTCTCAATTTAAGCCAATCTATGTCAAATTCTACAAAAGATTTGCATAGATGCTCTATATGCACTAGAAACTCTCACAGGTTTCACTTGGAGGACAGATCCAAGGATGTTTTCTAGCAAATTGATGCTTCTAAACTTGACCCTATCACTCTTGAACAAATCTAGAGTGATGGTACAATGGATTTCATCCTCTCACCTTGCATATCACTCCTTAATCTATGATTTTTAGCAAAATCTGCACTCAAAAAATCAGAGATAATCAATTAATGCACCTAATTCAAGCTTTAAATTTAATTTCTTGGCTGATCTAATCCAAAAACTAATCAAGGGATTAGATTCTCTATAGAAAATGCTTGATTTTGCACCAAAAATCGCTCAAATTGGGTGTGTGAGTCAAATTGTACAAATTTTTGAATTTTCTTAGCCAAAATCGGAGCTGTACGGCCTCACACGTGTGAAAAGGGTTCCTACAGCCCACAACAAGTTCTGGTCCAAAAATTTCAAGAATATCTCTCAAATCCAACTCGCTACCCAAAATTTGACTAGTTTCCTAAAACTTGCTAATTTTGGCTTTGATTTGGATCAACCCTATCATTTTCAATAAAACCTCTTGTACTTGGCTCTGATACCATGTTCAAAAAAGTACAAAAAGGACCAAGAGTGGATCCTAATCTGATCCTCAAGAGGTATTGGTTGTCAGATTACTTGATCTATCAATCTACTTCAGATTAAGATCAATCTAGATCAATCCTAGACACAAAATTCTAACAAGAACAATCAGTAATTGAAGGCAAGTGTACTTTTTGGTTTCACATGTGTGAAACACTGTCTGAGTACGGACTCCAACCTGAAAATCAAGTACACATTGATAGAACCTCAAAACAATCAAAAGAAATGTAGACAAATGGAGAGAATCACTCAAAATTGCTTCCAAAACCAAGATTGGTGTCTCACATTGATTATGGCCAAATGTGGCTCTATATATACAATAAGTGAGAGCTCGTGGTACTGATCATCCCTCTGATCCCACATGTGTGAAGGTGCTTTGTCATATGATGATTCATCATGCAAAACTGACACTTGGACAAAACCTTCTATTTTGAGCACTTTTGGTCCATTTTCCTTCTATATGGAGATCTATTTGGAAATCTTCTAGAAGTCAAAATTTGCCTACTTCAGCTTATTCCACACATGTGAGCTGTCCTCTACACATGGGATATGACACCTAACCAAAGGATGTGGCTCATGCAATCAATAGATTGATGCCATGTGTCATATGTCTAGAAAACTAGTTTTTGGCCTTTTCAGCCACTAGAACTTGAATTAAATCATATGTACAACCTATATGATTATGGTACATGACAAGTACACTATTTCCACACGTGGGAACAGGCTCCACACATGTGTGTTTATCTATATACAAGATTTTTGGCCTCTACCAAGCTTATATTTTTTCACACCCCCTCTCTTGTGAGGGAGTTTTTATTGTATTGTCATTTCTCTTGCTTGAATGAAAAAGATCCTCCACGAGTTATTGGCAATTTGGAAGCTCCTTGTTCATGGCTATTGTCTTGAGTGAAATTCCTATGAACATGTTTGATTTCTTTGTTATGGTTGTGGATTAATTAGATTTACTATTTTCTTTCTAGCAATGTGAAATGTAGATGTGGATTAGCTCTCTTGATTCTTGTTTTGTAATTTTCAATATCGAGGCAAACTAAATAGGCTGAGATTGTGATACAGATCTTGCATATTCACTAACAATATTGTCCTTGATTGTTCTTGGGTATTCCAAAAATCAAGAGAGGTATATTTCTTTATTCTTGGGATGCTAGTATGCTGTAAAGAAATTAGTTTGCTGATTCTTGTTTTATTTGTGTAGTTTAATCTATTCTGTTCTCTGATTTCTTATAATAGTGTAGTAGACAGAATCTCAGATTGCTCTCTGGTTTAGAACGCTAATTTGTTGAGCAAGGATTGGTTACATGGATTGTAAATGCATGTAGTCAGAGTGAACGAAATTGTTTCATCCCACTGACAGGCTGGGAATGCAAGTGATGAATTGATAAATGATCTGCCTAGACATAGTTCTAAGCAAGAGGATTTAACAAGAAAGAACTGGGTTCTGGAAATGGGCAAAAACACCCAGTTTCCAGAGCAGAAGCCATGTAAGAAGAAGACGTAATGAAGTAAAGAAAAGAAACAAAAAGAGAAGAGATCCATGTTCATAGATTCTTGCTGAATCTGTGAACATCAATCAATAACTCACTCTTGTGAGTCATTAGTACACTCATTTATGGTCCAAAGTAATGTACTTTGACAACCTTTAGAATTAAGAATAGAGTTGAAAATGGTCCAATATGTGGAGAGGAGAATAGCACTACTATTTAAAGTTCTTGAGTTATAATAGATTTGACCATTCATAAAACTATCATATAAATATCTTTATCATTAGAATTCACATGCCTTTGATGCAAATAGTCTAATTCATTTGTAAGGAGACGAGATAGCCCACTATCCTAGTTGACATTATCATTGTATGAACATGGCTCTAATATGTGAGTTTGAGTATTCACATATAAAGACTAGACATAATGTAAATAAAGTCATGATCACTTGCACTATCCTTTTATATTTTGACACTTTTTGTACCTAAGTCAAAAAAGTTTCATGTTTCACAATAGACATCAATAGGAAAAGGTACATAAGTTATTTCATTGACTCTTGTGATGCCTCAACAAACTTATACATACATTTGTTATTCATATGATTTTCTCACTTGAAAGCATGATCCTAAAAAAAAAAATTAGTGACTTATTTCTAAGGCTAATAATAACTATTCAAACTAAGGTGTACACAAGTCTGGCATTTGGCCAAAATAGTTCTCTAACATTGATGATATTCCAAGTTTTTTTATGTGACAAGTCCCACTTGACATTGTCTTTATCCTTAGCATTGTCTTTATCCTTAGCAATAAGAATAAGACTAATATTAGAGAAACGTAATAAGTCGAAGATTCTCTTGAGCAAGTGCTTTCATCTGGCTATGCCTTCTTGAGATAGGTCTTTCTTGATATAGGCTCTATGTTCTCCCAAGGTTTATTGTTAAGAGTGATGATTTTAAATTACCAGAGATGTTTCAAATAGAAGTTATTATTGCTCCAAGTGAAGTGATTATAAAAAGCAAAAGAACTTTGTATATCTCAAAACTTTTACTATTAACCTTACACTAAGTAGTAACAAATTCACTTAGTAGGTGGTTGTGTATTTTATGTTCTGAATATAAATTTGATGATAAATGTGCATTGAGCAATTTGCTCCAAGTTTGAGAATTGTCTCTAGCAACATAAATTCTTTTGTAGACAAGAATGAAGGAGGTGGTACCTAGGTTTAAGAGGTCGTAATCTCCCATATGTTTTTGGGAAACTACATACATCGTAGTTGAGTAGATTGCATTCATCATTTTAAACAAAGTTTTTACATATTTGCACATGCATAGTGTTGAGTGTAGTGGCCTCGAAGTAATTACCACGTTTTCATTTCCAAGAGAACAATGGAGGCCTCTTGCACCTTCACTTCTCTAAAGCGTAGAAGAAAAGAACAAACACAATTACCTAGAAAGCATTAGTAAAATGAAAAGCAAGGGGAGAGAGAGAGAGAGAGAGAGAGAGAGAGAGAGAGAGAGAGAGAGAGAGAGATGGGTCCTCACATAAATCATATACTTTTTCCTTTGTACCTCAAGACCCCTCACATGATTCATGTGAGTCCCCTTCAACTTTATTAACTTAGAGCCTTGAATTTAGTCCTCTACCTTATTTTATTCCAATATAATGTCCAAGTTAATTATTTCTAGAATACAAGTTATACTACTTTACTCACTATGCTCATTGGGTTGGGCTTATACACGTAGGAAGCCAATGCCCTCACACTTAATTAACCTAGATGTATATTTTTTTATGATGGGACCCACAAAGTGCCCAATGGTATTTCCCACCTAAATAGGTGATGGTCCCATGGAACCTACCTAATGTTTGTTATGGCGAAAAGTCGTCAGCGTGATTATTGCTTGCAATGGACCAAATTAGACATACATGCTAAAACGAGACTAAAGTAGTAAGAAACTTAAGCAAATATGCATAACACACAAAGTTATACTAAAATTAGCCAAACACCACATTTAGCACACATGGATCCAAAATAGCGGCACTTAGCTCTCTTACATTAAGGATGAAAATTACATGAAAGGAGCTTCTTCTTATAGAAGCTTGTGGAGTTCCCTTTCCATATTTACTTATTGCTGGGAAAATCAGGCAGAGTAGGCCAAAATTCCCTCGTTGCATGCACTACTAATAACTGAGTAGGTGAACACAAGATAAATTAAGCTAAGAGCTTAATGCGAGGTGGTAGTGGAAGCAAAGAGCAGACAATCAGACAAGTCAATCAGACTCGGTCAGACAGAAAGTGAAAAAATGTTGCACTTCTAACAAACTCTGAATGCGGAACTAGACAACACTTTATTCAGATTAAATGTAACAGAATACAAGTCATGAAGCAGGTGAGCACAAGATAGTAGTGCATAAAACCGCGTGCTCACAAAGCTAGCTACAAATTGTAAAAGCTATGAGCTTAATACTAACAATTTATCTGAAGAAAAAGAATTGATGCATGAAAAGCATCTACAATGTCTGTCTTGTTGGATACATAGATTATAGATTACAATGACTTATATACAATTTTACATTTGTGCAGATGAGAAGCGTGGAGCCATTATGCTGTCTGTTAGAGACCGTAGGTGGCTGCTATCATTGTCAATTAAGTTTTGCACAGTATAGGAGTGAATGTGAAATCTGACATTCGGCTATCAAGGCTTCAGTCATTTTGCAAAAAATGTGGTGGTGCTGGAAAATGCCGAAGGCGGAAAAAAGCCGAAGGTTTGCCTTGAGAAGACTTCGATGTCGAGGAAGTCATTGACATGGAAGCCGAGGACTTCGATGTCGATGGAGTTTCACTTACAAGAGCTCCATTTCGAACCCTTCGATGATCGTCGTCATCGAAGACTTCGAACAAGGAAACTTTGAGCAAGTCGAAGTTGGGAAAGTCGAAGGAATACTGTCTCAACTTTCTGTATATTTTGCAGATTGAGTGATAATCCGAGTAAAAATGCAGCAATGTGAATGGAAATAGATTAACATGGGATTTGGGAGGGAAGAGGAGATAAATTCAACACCCCCCCCTTAATCTGGATTCATGAATGCCTTGATCTTAAAACTAAGCAATGCACAAAATCTATTGCAAGGGGAAGAGCAAAGACAAGAAGAATGGCAAGATCTCCAAGGACAACACAAAAGCAATGGAGAAGACATCCGAGGAAGAACCTAGTTCACCTAATGTGAAGAAGAACAAGTACAAGGTTACTTGTTTCTCATGTGGCAAAAAGGGGCATTTTGCCTCTCAATGCTACAAAAGAATAAAAGCAAGCCAACATCACTTGTGAAGATGTATCTCCTTGTGAAAAAGAAGATTCACTTATGATGTCTAACTTTTCATCTTCCTCTTTCAAGCATTCTGATGTTTGGTGGCTAGATAGTGGTGCTTCATCCCACATGAGTAGTGATAAAAACACTTTTTGTAATCTAGAAGTTGTATCTATACCGCAAATGATGAGGAATGTATGATAGCAGGCATAGGATACATATCTTTAGATAAGCTTGATCTTAATGATGTGCTCTATGTTTCTAGTTTGACTAAAAATCTAATAAGTGTAGGCCAGCTCAATGATGATGGCCTACAAGTAGATTTAGAGATGGTACTTGTTTGATCACAAAAAATGATGATATAGTAGCATCATATTCTCGTTTTGGAAGGTTATTCAAGAAAGTATTCAACCTAGAGTACCAAGCTCTAGGTCCTTGCTTAAGCCCATAAAGGCTTCTTAGCAACAAACAAATTTTTCTTCTTGATCTTCTTTGATGAAGCCCTCGGGTTGCCTCATGAAAATCTCCTCTTCCAAATATCCATTGAGAAAAGCATTAGTCACATCAAGTTGAAATAGAGGCCAATTGAAAGTAGTTGCAAGAGAAATAATCAACCTTATGGAAACTAGCTTAGCAACAGGAGCAAAAGTTTCATCAAAATCTACTCCCTTGGTTTGCAAGAACCCCTTTGTCACTAGCCTTGCCTTGTGTTTGTTGATGCTCCCATCTTGATTGTACTTCAATCTATAGATCCATTTGCACTCAAGTGGCTTTCTTCCTTGAGGAAGATCCACAAGCTTCCATGTATGATTCTCCATAAGAGCATCATACTCCTTTTTCATGACATCCCTCCATTCTTGTGACTCCATAGCTTCTTCAAAGCAACTTGGCTCATCAAACATAGAAGTTAGAAAAGTGTAGGAGGTAAGTGAATGTAGATCTTTTCTTTGTTCACCTTTCTCAACATAGGTGAGCCTTGAGGGCTCGGCCTTCTTTCTTGTAGATCTCCTTGGAGTCGTCGGATCTTGAGATGGATCTTCAAGATCTTGATCACATGTAGGCTCCTCCTCAAACCTTACAAGATCCTTGACATAAGATGGATTAGAAGATTTCTCATTCAACTTGTAGTAGTTACCTTCATCAAAAGTAACATCTCTACTCACTAAAATCTTCTTAGTGACTGGATTATAGACTCTATATCCTTTTCTATTTTCAACATAACCAACAAAGATCTCTTTAATAGAAGTAGGATCATCCTTTTTTCTTGTATATAATGCTTGAAAAACATAGCAAGTAGATCCGTAAATTCTTGTTGAAATATTGGAAAAATCTATCTAATGTTGTAAGTAGGGGTCCTAAAGATGCCAAAGATGAATTGAGCTTTTTTGGCTTAGTAAAGACCCCTCTTAGAATAAAATATTCAAGGTAGGTAGAAGTAGAACTCGAGTTACCATAGGAATTGCCATTTGTACTTTGCATGCCACATTTAATGCATGAAAATACTAGGTGGCACAATTAGACATATTGAGGTGGCTTGAATAAGTCTAGATAGCTTGAGAGGTGGATTCATAACTCCAATTCAACTCAAAGTAGGAGGAGAGTCCATGGATCTATATATATGTGATGTACTCTCATTGAGAAGATGATGATTTTTGTGTGTAATGCAAATTTGGAGACTAAGCTCTTTGTGCCCTCTCTCTCTACTCGAGTTTGTACATTCATATTCTCTCTCTAGTTGAGTTGAGGCATTTATTGTACTTAGTTTCATATTTTGTTGATAGATCTTGCTTGTAACACAATAATATTTCTTGTCTGATCAGCTTTCCTATTGTCAATCAATGCTAGTTTGATCTTTATGGTATTATTGGACTTAGGAGATCAAAAGTACATGTGTAGGGCATCCCACACGTGTGAATTTATTATGGTATCAGAGCCAACCTAAGATTTACAAGCAAATCTAATCAAAAAGTTTGCAAATTTGATCAGATTTCAAGCTAGAAATTGTCTAGATTTTACTTTCTAGCTAGTTTGCAGTTTTTTGGTGATTTAGAGCTTCAAACCACTTTGAATGGTTCAGATCAGGTATTGTACGGAATTTCAGGTGAAGGCACGTGTAAAATCCTCCCATTTTTAGTTTGGTGGTTCTCTCTCACCTTAGATCCAAATTGCATGCAATTTTACTCACTAGAAAGCTAGAAATGTGTAGAATCTGATGCAATTTGAATCATGACAGTTGGATAAGCCAATCAAAAGCTATAAGCTTTTGAATAGGTGTAGGTAGGGCGCCTAGACCTGTTGCAAATCTTGAGTACATGTCATTTATTGCTTGAATGATCACAAAAAACACCCAAAAGTTGACCAATCTCATCTATATGTGATTTAGGCAAAATTTAGAGGATCTAGGCAAATTGTTTTATACAAATAGATTGTATTTGAGTCAATTTGACATTTTTGGAATAGTTCACACGTGTGAAATTCAGAGAACCATAACTTTTGCCATACTTCATCTTTTATGATGATTCAAATCTTGTTTTAGAGAGATTGTCAAACTAGTGAGATCTATTTCACAGTTTTTTGCTTAGTCTTACATAGGATTTGGTTTTTTACCCTTGATTGGTCCCTATAGTGAGAAGATAAGCAATTTTTTCATCCATCTTTTTTGATTTCCAACATTCTTTATGGCTTCAATGGGTGCCTTTCTATTAGAAGCAAGTGAAAGATTGTCAACCTCCAATTACTCAATCTGGAAGGTTAGGATGGAATCTATCTTAATTCTACAAGATGTGATGGATATTGTACTTGGTATTGAAGAAAGACCACAAATTCCTCAAGAAATTCCAAAGTACAAAAAGAGAGCTAGGATGGCTCTGCATTATATTAAAATGAATGTCTCAAATGACATCTTAAGAGAAATTGGTGCTTGTACTAATGCCAAAGATGCTTGGGATACTCTCAAGTCCATCTATGAGGCAAAGAATACTTCTAGACTTCTAACACTAAGAAACCAAATTTTTCAAAGTGTATCGAGAAGTGATGAATGTGCTTCAGCTTATGTAGTGAGAGTTAAAGACCTCCATAGAGAATTGTCATGCATAGGAGACTCCATCAACCAAAATGAACTTGTTCAAGTCATACTTAATGAGTTAGAGGAGGAATATGACAACCTTGTTCAGAGTTATGCCATTAAGGAGGAGCTACCAAGTTTGGAAGCACTCCAAAGTGTGCTCATTTCTGAAGAATCAAGACAAGAGTATAAACTCTTGAAAATGGAAAGACTGTCTCTCAACATTGATGGTAAAGCCCTCTTTACCAAAGACAAGCACAAGCCAAGAAGTAAGAATCAACACCAACCCTCTTCAAGCAAGAACAATCTTATTTCCAAGGAGAAAGGAGAAGGGGATGAGTCCTCTCAAGCTTTCACATCCAAGAAGAAGAAGCAAAACATCAAGTGCTTCTTTTGTGGCAAGAAGGGGCATTATGCCACCAATTGCTTCAAGAAGAAGAGCCAATTCAAGCAAGCCAACATTTTCAATGAAGAGAAGGAAGACGCTCATGCAAGCGATGGAGAGGGATCTCTTATGGTCTCGAGTTTTTCTTCATCACCTTTCAAGAAGGATGGTTCGTGGTACATCGACAGTGGAGCTTTCTCACATATGTGTAGCTCCAAGCATTCTTTTTCATCCATGACACCTTATGAAGGAGCCAAGAAGTCCATGTACACAGCGAATGATCATGAGTGTCCTATTGAAGGCATAGGGACCATTCCCTAAAAGCTTTCATCATCAAAAGTTCTTTCTCTGTCTAAAGTACTTTTTGCTCCTAAGTTAACAATAAATCTTATAAGTGTTGGGAAATTGCTTGATAGTGGACTAGATGTGAATTTAAATGTTGATACATGTACAATCAAGAAGCATGATGAGATCCTTGCATTTGGGTCTAGATATGGTGGAATCTACAAGCTTGATCCCAAAGAGTATGCTAACTCTTGTGATGGTGCTTTTGCTTCTCATATTTCTTTGGAGGAACTATGGCATAGAAGGTTGGGGCATCCTAACTATAATTCTAAGGTGTCCATGGTCAATAAAGCCAAAGCTATTGGCTTGCCTAATCTTATCTCCAAGAATCTCAAGCCATGTGAGGCTTGTGCCATATCTAAATCTCATAAGAAGCCTTTTTCAAAGTCATCTATTAAGGCTATTTTTGTGTGTCTGATTCACTTGCTCATTTAATTTTGCACTTTGGTTTGATATTGTTGAATGCTATATTAATTTGTTAACGTAGATCAGCAGTGTCCGACTACTCTCTGAAGGATTGTAGGAATGATATAGCCGGAAGTGACCAACGATCATATATGAATTCTCGATGAACTGATCTTGTTCGTGAATCCTTTCGCTTGGTGTTTTGCCTTGCTTCGCTTCGCGATCACTTGGCCATAAGGGTAAAGCAATAATAGAGGTCATCTAAGTTTCGTTTCATTTCGTTTCTTTTCGTCTTGTTTCGTCTCATCTCGTCTCGTTTCGTCTTGTCTCATCTCACCTCATTGTAGAGCTTGATTGATCTTGTCGCGAACTCTTTCGCTTCGTTTCGTTTCATGACATTTCATGATTTCTTTGCTTCCAGCATGAATCAATGTTAGAGCTCATTTAAGTTTTGTTTCGCTTTGCTTTGTTTCGTTTTCTTCTAGATTTTGTCTTGTTTCATTTCATTATGCTACATAGTCTGATTGATCCAACTCGAACAGAAATAATTTGAGTTTCATGAAAAGTTTTGTGAATTGTTTGTGATTTAATTTTATCAGTTTGTCACCAGAGTTCTGGCTGGAATTTGCAATTTTTGAGTGCATTTTTTGAGAATAGGCTAGCAGATGGAGAGAGGGTGCGGACATCCTAACACCTAGATGTTCTAGTTGAGTGAAGGAAATGACAATGATGAGACCACCACAGGTGATTCGTGAGGGGTGCTTGAAAGTTGTCTGAAACTCCTTGACAAGAAATGAGGCCCAATCGTAAACGGTATTCGGTCCTTCCATCATGGTCATCATGATGATAACTTGTTTGTACACATGGAGGGAATGGTGGGAACTCACGATGATGGTGGCGGACAGAAAATCTATCGCGTCATGAAGATTTGGATTCCTGAGTTGTGAAATCAACTACTTGTTGTTGGTTTTTGACTTTGATGGTCAAGTTGATGATCAAGAGGTTGATCTCAAAGGGCTTCAACAAGTCAAAAGGAAAGTTGGCAATTTGGAGCTAATCAAGAGCATCAAAGAAGATTCAATTGGCAAAGATGTTATGGATCTATTTTTGCAGGTCATTGAAGACTCAAGTAAGGTCAAAGGAGCAACAAGAAAGTGTTGTTCAAGTCTACTTTACTTTTTCTATCTCATGTTTGTGCATTTTCATGTGGATGTGTGCAAATTGTCAAGATATGGTAAAACTAGCTACATTGGTGAGCATCATTTTGATGTTGGATTTGTACTAGCATTCTTGGCTAGTTTTGATGATGGAAATGAAGCTATTAGATTTTCATTATATCACTCATCCATGATCAAGTTCTCAAGTGTTGAGCTACTTGATGACAATGTTTGGAGATTGTCAATTTTTGGTGAATTCATGGTCATTTTCCTGTGTCAAGTAGATCTTGAAGATGGACTAGTAAAAATTTTATGGATTCATGTGGTGTTTGATTTGCATCATTGATGTACTCACTTACTCATGAATTTCCAAGGTTTGATGGTTTCTTGGGGCAAGATGAAAATGGAGGCTCATTCATGGAGTTTCATGGTGGATACATGGCAAGAAAGGACAAAGATGGAGGAGGCAAGCAAGATCACTCACATTTATTGTTTGGTTGCTTTATTTTTCTAGAGAGTTCAGAGTTGGAAGCATGGTGGAATCATTTCATTTACATTCTATTTGATTCTTCATGCACTAGTTACATCTTGACATGTAAAATTGATGCAAGAAATAGTGAAACATCCCAAGTGTGGACACTATTCTCTATATCAATTGTGAAAGCTTCTTTAGAACATTAAAAAGGAGGTCTATACTTAGTATGGAGATCATTATAGAGTTGGATCAAAGTTCTATGGTTAAACTAAAACTAGTTGAAGAGGGAGTGTGAGAGATTTCACCTAGTTTAGTCAATATTTATTGGTCATAGTAGGTTTATAAACTTGATCAAATCCGATTTTTGAATTCACATGTTGGATTTGGCCTATTTTTAGATCATTGGATTAGTCTAAGTGGTGGCTAATAGATTGCATATCAAAATTTTAAGCATTTGCATGTAGATTTGGAATATTATGATTTTCTGTGATTTTGTCAAAACTCTAATTTTGATTGGATCTCTAAATAGTGAGGTTGCTGGACTTCATTTGAGTGTGTTTCAATCTTAGGAAGTGGCAAGAGTCATTAGATTGAGAATAGATCATACGTTGATCAAGATTTCATGATTCTATGTGTTGATGTGCTTGGTATTTGTGCTAGAAGAGAAATTTGAGACGTTTCAAATCTTTGTGATTTCTCTTTGAAAATAGTTGTTGTTGTTCAAAGTTGGCTGGTGGTGCTAGTACTTGCGAGGGTAGAGGTGATGCTGGTTTTTCTTTTGCTCATGCGGCTTCCTCTGCCTGTGCATCTCGTATCTAATGGCGGATCTTTTGATATTGTCTCCCTTTTTCTCTCACAATAGGATGTGGTCCTGCAGCTGGGGAATCATCATCTGCCAATATTACTGAGGATGGTGGTGATGGTGCCACTCCCTTCTATTTCTAGGCTTGCATAACTGCTAGCACTGGAACATGGAAAATTGAAGTCTTTGTTGGCATCCTCCCTAGAGCTGATGTTGATTGTGCTGTGATCAAGTTCAAGGGTACACTTGCTCCAGGTTTCAATGGTCAATTCTTGTAGTAATGCCCGTACCCACATTCTCAAGAAAAAGGGTGTGAGCATGCCCTTGTGAGGACATTATGAAATTTTGTGTCCCTCATCACATCCATAGTGGCCATAGATTCTACCACCTTCATGTGGAGGTTGAGCTGCATAGGTTGCATAATATTCATTGATGGCCGGATCTACATAGGGTTCATTTTGACCGTACCACTACTACTACTACTCATGTTGGAGTGGCATTTCTTGTTCCACTATTGTCAAATTCACATGAGCCACTTGGTTGTTAGCTGGCCCTAGTGGTGCAAGTAAAGCCATGCGTTGCTGATTCATTGGCGCTCCAAACCACGGTATCGCATTCGGTGCCCCCTGATGGTAAGGATAAGGGGTTTGATATTGATTTCTCTTTTGCTGTATGATTTTGGGTAGAACGTCATTTCGTGTGATAATGCACTACACAAGTGGAAGTGACCGTTGTGTCAGTTTGAGATTCTACTTAAAAAATTGACACTCGTTGGCAGTATGGTTTTGGGTACAAACTAGATACCACATACATTTTCTCTTCAGAAATAGTACAGCTGATTCTGTTCTGGTGGATTTGAAGTTGTTGCTACAGCTCTCTGCAAGGCCTTCAACTTTTGATCATATGGTGTCGTCAATTGCTCCATCCACTACTTGTGTAGCTTTGTCATTTGTTCCATCAACAGATCTGCTGATTTATTGGAAGCGTTGGAGGTTGATACTATCGACAAAGTTGTGTATTGTGGGTGGTCAGATGGGGTTCATCTTCTAAGCGATGGTGTCTTCTGTTGCCTTCTGTAATGTGGCATACTGATCTCGTCGTGTGAGTCCTCTTCGAATGCTTTGTGGCAACCCCACGAGGAACCACATAATAACCGCATGATTAGGAGTCAATGTTGTGTTGCATTCGAATCTTAGATGTTTGACCCGTTTAATGCAGTCTTGGACCCTTTCTCTTTTTCCCATCTTGACTTTGCTTAATAAGAGAAAAGGATCTTCCAAGAACTTTCTTGGCTTAAAGCACATGATGAGAGCCGCTTTAGCCCCTTTTTAGGTGAATTTTTTCTCTTCCGATAGGTTGAAGAACCAGTCTTGGGCTACAGCTACTAGAGACATGGGAAACAACATCAATTTTTCTTCCGGTGTTTGCTTGCCATAAATCTTGCATGCTTGTTCATAGATCTTGAGGAACTTGATAGGATTTGATAATCCATCATATTTGGGCATTTCAAGACGAGGTGCCCTCCGGACCGCTTGCAAGGGCGCAACAAGTATAGGTTGACCCATTGGAACCATTGATGCTGGTTCTACTTTTTCCTCAGTTTGTGCAGCTGCAACTCTTGGGACGTTTGGTGCTTGCAATCCCTTCCTGTTACTTATCAACCTGATCTCATATTCATTCGATGGTAGAGACCAAGGTTGTTGTTGGATTTGTGGAATTAAGTCTGGATCTTCAAGGATCTATTCAGTTTTGATGGCTAACAGTGTGATTTTAGTCCAGGCTATGGTGGTTTTTTCTTGATAACTTTTTACTCTTTTCTCTGATTGGTCTGAGATTTTCACAATAGACAGATCTAACTCTAAAGAAGATTGTGAGAGTAACTCTCACAGAGGATGAATATTTCACTATTTTCCGAGGTTTCTTGAACACTTTTGGCTCAGATCTTTACCAATATCTCAAAAGGGCCCTCATAGATTCACCAATGATGGAAAATGATATTTTGGAAACAATAGAATGGTTTGCGAAGGTTACTTTTGCAAATGTTTTTTGGTTTTGATTATTTTATTACTCTTTAGGCACTTAAAACCACTTTTCAACTTACTGGAATAATATAAACTCTCGCAGGCTCTTATGTGTCACTATCTCAATGAGATGGAGCTTCATAATTCTATACGAAGGTTACTTACCATAGGAACTGAAAATTTTGTTGTCTAAGAGGGTTCTGCCTTCGTTTTTTTGTCTTTTTTAACCTTGGGATCTCTCGCAGAGGCATTTTTTCTGGGAACTAACTCTTGTAGGATTATCTACATGCTTTTCACAAGGAAATGTAGCTTCAGGAGGCTCTGCGAAGGTTAGTTTGTAGTTTCAAATTTTTTTTTAAAAATTTTTACAAGAAATTTTTGAATCTTTTTGTGTTTTTCTCTATTTTTTCAAAATTTGTTGGGAAGTAACTCTCGTAGGCTTCTATGCAAGTTTGCATTGATGCAAGGATCTTTGTCTTCTGAGAAGACCCATCCGTGATAGGGACGACTGCCAAAGTGTCGACTATAGCAGAGGGCTAAGGTATAATCCACACAGTAGCATCCAAAACAGAGTCCTTCTGGACTGCTACTGTGTCTACATCCATAGCTACAATAGTTGCTAGCTGGTCTTGTGGAACTGAGGTGCTCTGCAAGAGGTTCAATAAATGAATCTTCGTGGTCATCAGCATCCTTCCTGCCAATACACCTTGCTCTATTTCTGTCAGGATGCCAAAATGGTCACACAGTCGTGAGATGTGTGCTCCCACTGCAGCAAACTTCTTGTGCTGAACCCAATGTAGAAATGCTTTGTAGGCAATAGTGCTAAAGCATACTGGTTGTCCTGCCAGTGCATCCACCAGATATCCAAAATTTTGAGTTGAGATGGTAGCATTAGCATCAGTGATGAACAACACCTGGTTGGCATATTTGGGAAAGAACTTCATCTGCACATCCTTTACCATTGTGATTTTGTACCCTTTGCTTGGTACATAGCAGTTTGACAAAAAATATGTCGCTTCATCAATGGAGTCCTTGGACGTTGAATTGGCAGAGCCATTGGTAAGAAGTCCAAGGACTTCAAAGAACACAACTTCATTGATAGTGAATGTGTTGGTCCACAGAGTAACTTGGAAATCAATGTCTGTTACCATATGAATAGAGTAAACAAACACAGTGCTGATCTCCTGTAAGATTTCTTAACCAAATTGTCTCTTTAGTAGCCTGAGAGGCTACAATATACTCAGATTTTGTAGATGACATTGCAATGGAGGTTTGTTTTCGACTATTCCAAGATATTGGACCATTATTGAATAGGAAGACAAGTCCAGAAGTCAATCTTTTGGTGTCGACATCACTCACCCAATTTGCATCTGTATATCCATGAAGTGTATGGATATTGGATGAATCATCTGATGGGGCAAGGAAAATAGAAAAATGCAAACGGAGAAGAGAGAAGAAATATTGCGGAATAGCTCTCCTATTCTAATCGGCTGCTAGGTGCAAAAACAATCTAATAGACAACTTATGCTAAATGTAATCACAGTTTTAAGTGTTCTAATTGTCCAACAAGATCTTAAAAATTAATTCATACTCTAAAATAAGAGTATAGTCCACCGAAGAGATTAGAGATGGTTTGTGTGTGGTGCTACTAAAATCAGATTCAATGTGAAGTATAGCTCTGAAATAAATGGAAGGGTAGTATGATATCGTGAGTTCCTCAGGCGTCAAAGACAACCATCACCTAATCAGAAACTGAGGAGTCGTAGACGTCCATGTTCTGATCAGAGTGAGTAAAAAAGCGCAATCAAATAGCAATGAAAGTGCATTCAATCACAACAAGCATTCATCTACGTTGTACACAGATAAAAGCAAGCTGCTGCTATATTACACTGAAGCACAATACAAAATAGCAATTACAACCAAAATTGACAGCGTAATTGGGAGGCTCAAATAATGTGTCTCATGGACAGAGCAACCACTAATCTATGCTTGGATGATCTATTTATAGATTTCATCCGTGTATTAATTACATTGAATGCTTGTCACCTAATTAGGAAAGCCGTTGTACTTGGAAGTATATGGCTTTTGTGACAACTGTACACAGTATATATACGGTCAACAAATCAAGAACGTTGACGCGGATGAGGATGTCGCAAATTCTCCCACTTCGCATTTTACGTGAATTGATTTTCTCTCACTTCGCAAATTTCGTGAAGTGACTGGGAACGTTCCTCGTTCAAAATAGATGACCTTCGGCATTTTCTCTCTCTTCGAGATTTTGCGAAAAAGTCGATGTGCCTTTAAAAAGACGAAGGTGCCCTTGAAACAGTTTAACTTATGAAAATAGATGACCTTCGAGAATTTTCTCTCTCTTCGCATTTTTTGAG
Organism: Diphasiastrum complanatum; assembly: GCA_029204225.1. NCBI lineage: Eukaryota > Viridiplantae > Streptophyta > Lycopodiopsida > Lycopodiales > Lycopodiaceae > Diphasiastrum > Diphasiastrum complanatum. Next base: position 1,519,706 of record CM055096.1, on the reverse strand, counting down.
AAAATGCAAAAAAGCCGAAGGTATTAAAAATAGTTAAACTTTTGAACTACACAAGTTATACTTTTGAACTATGCAAGTGTCACATTTCGGGGAAATGCAAAAAAGCCGAAGTTGTTGAAAACATAGTTCATTTTTGCAGACTGTCGCGACACTTAGAGTATTTTGCAGACTGCCACGAAAGTAATGTATTTTTGTAGACTTGTTCTAAATGCTAATTTCGTGGAAGTCCTTGAAAATGGCCAAGTCTTCAACGACTTCAAATTATTAAACTTAACATCTGAACTTTGAAATTATGATAGGATTGGTTACCCTTTGTTGGAGATCAGTCGAAAGCCCATTGTAGACGCACAACAACACCCGCCGCGATTTGCGACGTGTTTTGTGCTGTGAATCGCGGGTTTAATTTTTTTTTAATTCATCGCGGACGTCGGAAAAACACGTCGCTATAAGGTCGTCAGAATCCGACGACTTTAAAATATGTCGTAGTCCGACATGCACGACATGCCGGACACCACAGAACCAAATTCCGGTGACAGCCACAGGTGCTAACCTGGACGTCGCAGCATGAGGTACTTTTCATTCTTAAACTACTTTTCATTTTATATTTTATTGCATTACTTCATGTTCATTATGAATGACAATACTTCATGCATTACTTCATGGCAATATTTTATTGCATTACTTCATGTTCAATATGCTTTGTGCACATCATAAATTTCATTTAGGTTTTTAGATATAATATTGATTGTTGTTTTGAAATCTGACATTTCTTAGTTGATTATTACGTCAATCCACATCCCTAAATTTGACATTGCAATTTTTGAAAAAACAAAACATTGCACATATAAAAGCAATGGCAATATGGCACGATCATTTGCAATAATAATATTTTCATTAGTATAAATTAATGTATTACAAAATTGGAGCTTTAATGTCGCACGAGTCTTTCTAGATCTAACATCAACTATAACTTATAAACCTAATCTACTCGTCATCATCGTGACATCCAGTCTGCATGAACACAAGCAAACAAACTACATTATTATCTAATGCTTGATTGTATTTATTAAATAAAATTGACGTCGAAATACAAACCACATTAGTATGAATACAAAAATTAGTACTTACTGTAAATAAAATAAACTTGACTTGGGCCTTGGAATTAAAATAAAACTAGAGGCCCAAAGTCATTTTTAAACTTAGAGGTTATTTTTTAGAGTTGGGTCCAAATTGGGACTCACGTGAATCTTGGAATTACCAATGTACTTTTTGTGGACCCTTGGGATCAAGTTGGGTCCAAGATGAATGGATAGGATCATTGTGAATATTAGCCAATAGGATTGAGGGACAAGGGCCTTCCCCATTTTATAAAAAGGCACCATTTGTACACTATTTTCATGCTTAATGAGAAGGAGGAAACTGTACCAATTTTGGAAGAGAAGCATCCTCATTTGCAATTCAATGCTTGCTATTGCTCTTGTTGTTTTCTATTGCTTTCAAGTTCATGCTTTTTGGTTTCAATAGTTTATGTTTCTCCTTTAGCAAGTACAATGTGCATTTGAGCTAACCTCTACCCTCCCTCTATCTCTCTCTTCTATCTTCTTTTCCCTCCATCTTATCTAATCATCCCCTTCCTTTCACCTACCATCATGATGAATGTTAGTGTAGAGGAGTAGAGTTAAGGGAGAAAGTAGGAAACTAACTAAAAATAGTATCTATGCATAGTTAGGTACCTATCCAGTGATCTAACCCTTGTTGACAGGCGGGAGGGCTATACTACGCGAGATCTTCGACCCTACAGGGGGACTATTCTTATGATGGCTAAATCAGGCCATGTGAATGAAGAATCAACTCATGAAGTTAGCAAGTGAACTCTTTTCAACAATGGTCAGTACCTTGATTGTGTTATACCTACACATGTTGTAATCTTTGTGCTCACTAGGCACATATTGAAAGTGTCATCATGTATGTGAAATGGTTTTTTCCAATTAGAATGTTCAAGAATAGATGAAAAGCAATATGAACGAGACCAAGGTTCATGCACTAAGGTGAACAAAATCTAGCACACTCTGGGGCATCATATGTCCTTCAAGCAAGGATGTTGACATAATAGAGTGAACTCGAAATAGGACAACAGACTCCACACCTTATGGAGTCTACCTACCCAAGCTAGTGCCATCAACAACATCATGCATTTTTTGGGAAGACTTGTAGCTCACTTCCTTCAATGTCTTCTCCTAGAAGCACTTTGCGACTATCCTCTCCTTCTTCGACTAAATTTAGCTCTTTGGTGTAGGTAGTACCTTCATAAACAACGGCCCCAGCGGAGGTATATTCTGTTGCTTCTCTCTTTGCTCTGGGCATGACTACTACCACCTCATCCATTTCGTAATCCTTGAAGTACTGTGGCATGTCATGCAAGGGTTTGGGCTCTTCAATGACATCCTTTCATATTTTAGCTTGCGCTTTGTGGGAGGTCATCAGTTCGGTTTTAATTCCTCATTTGTCACTCTTGGCCTTCCACTCAAATGTTTTGGCCTTGTACAGTGGCTTGTGTTCAAGGGATGGTGGCTTTTTGTCGTTAAGCCGCATTTGTTTGAAAGCTTTGTCAAAATTCTGCACATCTTTCGATGACTTCGAACTCGACTATGTGGTTTTTGTTCGAATTTTGATGAATTTTCTAAATATTCAAATTCTTTGTTGCTTTCTCAGATTTTGTCATGTGAGATCAGTTAACCCAAATTTATTATAATCATAGTTATGCATCATAAGCATCGTACAATTTTTAATACACCTCAATATTTGTGCCAAGAACATTAAGGAGTCTCATATCGAGGTATCTTATTTATCCATGTCACAAATCCAAATCTACAGAGTCGTTATCCATTAAGGCATGTACTTCTTTTTGCTTGTTAATTGAAGGGACTATGCCACTTATGTTAGCATATAGAGAGCCCACTATAACAAATCGAAGATTACTATGATTTGCTGCCTGGTACAATTTTGCACAATGTTGCAATTGGTGTCATGAAACCTCTCATAATCGACGTTCTCTCATGCTTGCAAACATGGTTGAGAGCTCTACTATCATTCGTGCTAGTTTGAATATCAATTGTGATTCAAACTATTGTTCACAATTTTCTCAGACATTGTGGCATAATGCAAATCAATAGACCTCTTGAAGGTTGATCTTTCAATCTTGGTATGCAACAAATTTTTGGGACTTTCAAACTCTAAAATAGTTCCAAGTGCCTAAATGCAGCAAATCACTTCTATGAAAATTATTTTATTTCGACAAAAGACTATAAATTATTTGATGTCAAAGATTAAGGACTGTTGGGCCTATCTAAGTATGGTTTATTTTTAGCATGGATGGATATGTTATAGGTCAATTATTAGTATGAATTATATCATGAAAGAGGAGGGCATTAATGTCGGACATTTTGCATTCAAATCCTTTTCAGCGGACTATGAAGATCAAGAAGTTTGCACCGATTGGAGCCCAAATATGCCACGTATATAATTTGTTTATGTTTGGCAGTTTTGTCTTCAAAGGAAACACATAAAATTGCAAGAAAAGACAAAACAATGGAAAGTCGACTGCATAAATGCTCTAAAGTATGAGGGTGACAAACCCATCGTCCAATCGGACGGAGACTAATCTGCTTGTACTATGCAGAGTCGCATCATGAGCGTATGCAAAAGAATGAGGAATTAATTTACCCCAGCTGTAGATATGAAGATTGAGCAGTCAAATATAGTGTACCAGATAATAGAATTAGAGCAACTGAACAACTGCAGCCTAAACATCACAAAGCAAACATGAATTTGTTGATAGCTTAAATTGAATTTGATAAGATGAAACGCAATTTTAGTAAGCAGAAATTGCATTCTCGATGATGATGTTTAGATAAGGATCATTATGTTAGATGTATAAAATCGCTACAGAGAAGTAGTTCATAAGGCTATTCCCTGGAAGATTAAACCAAATGGCAAGTGAATAAGCTCTATCCTACGCTATTATAGTCAAAACTAGAGAATTGTTCAAGCCGCGCCAACTTTAATCAGGGCATTCCTATGTCTAATCTTGTACTTAGATGGAGTATATGGGGAATAGCCCTCTCAACATCAACTACCTACGACCTTTATGTTCAAGTTTACTTTCTGTCACGTACGATCATATGCTGACAGACGATCATATGATGCAGTGATCTTAAAAAATAGACAAATACAAACAAGGACAATTGTTGAAATTTACAATTTATAATTTCATTTTAAGATTCGTAAGCTTTTTAGTCAACTAGTTTTAGTTATAAATTTCAAGGTTTAAGGTTTTATTCTGCCCATTTAACGATCTTACGAAAACCTTACGAGTTTTTGAAAAAAATTTGTTTGAAACTTTTTTATGAGCGCTCTGATATGATGTCGCCTTCTTCTTTAAGCAAGCTGACAACTTGCAAGGGCAGGCCAGTTACGGCCGATTCAAGGACCATGACTGTAGGCATATATGTCGAAACTTGAAAAGCATTATTAAGCAAGAGCAGGTCCCTCCCTCCCGATTCCCTATATACGGCCCATTCAAAGACCAAGCTGATATGCTACACACAGTTCCTGCAAAGTGATTTGCCCTGGCCCCCTGGGCCATAATCACCATCACTGGTCTTTGTCAACTGTCTCTTGCAATACGGAGCAAGGACAGCACGACATAAGCAAAAGAATTCATCCATCCATCCAGGCCAGCTGACGTTTATGTACTACCCTACTAAACTTCCTGTTAGCAGAGTTTGAATTTTGTCAGCCATTCATTGAATCCATTATCTTGTAAACTCTAGTTTTTTAAGAAACGGCTTTCCGAGCTGCAGCTTCACATCTTAGATCACTCCACTTTCATGCGTTAAGCTATTGTAGATCACACAAAACCGTTGACATTGGTCATTGTAAGAAGAAATAAATCATGAAACAGGCAAGGGAAGATCCCCAAATCTTTTAATGCTGCATTTTGTCCAACATCTATGCTTTTTAGTTGGGTTTTGAGCAAGCATAAACATTCTCATTGGCCATGTTGAGTGATGGCCTTCATCAAGAAGGATGTGATATATTCACCTACCGCAAAGGGTAACAAATTCACTTCAAACAAATGCACATGGACTTATTTTTGGGCACACAAAGAAATAAGGAATTTCTTCCCAAAAAATGCATGATGTTGTTGATGGCACTAGCTTGGGTAGGTAGACTCCATAAGGTGTGGAGTCTGTTGTCCTATTTCGAGTTCACTCTATTATTTCAACATCCTTGCTTGAAAGACATATGATGCCCCAGAGTGTGCTAGATTTTGTTCACCTTAGTGCATGAACCTTGGTCTCGTTCATATTGCTTTTCATCTATTCTTGAACCTTCTAATTGGAAAAAACCATTTCACATACATGATGACACTTTCAATACGTTGTTAGGTGTGCACTTGCTCATTAGCCTAGTGAGGACAAAGATTACAACATGTGTAGGTATTACACAATCAAGGTATTGACCATTGTTGAAAAGAGTTCATTTGCTAACTTCATGAGGTGATTCTTCACTCACATGGCCTGATTTAGCCATCATAAGAATAGTCCCCCCCTAATGTTTCAAACACGTCACGTCTGTGACCAAAAAGAGTCGCCACATGACCTCTTCTCTGCAACCTCATCTACACACTCCTTGAACAGAAGGTCCAGGGTTTCAATCATTCTAACATACTCTCCACCAACATTCCATACACCAACCTTGTTCTCCCTACCATTGCAACTACCTCTACCCATTCTGCTACAACTAATTCACCGGCCAGCAAATGTAAACCTCAGCTAGCCCTCCTGCCACCCATGCATCTGTTTCCACTCCACTTCTCAGCATTAATCCTCTCGGTTCTCTCTTGACACTCTCTCTTGGCTCAACCAGATTAACTTCACATCTCCACACTCTCCATCCATCCTTGATACCACCCTTCAGTTTTCTACAGTTCCTATTATTCCTTCCTTCGAACAACTTATTCCACCACCTGTACACACTTTCGCCACACCTCTCACGCCCCCTCCAAATTCATCTCATCAACTTGTTGAGGGCGACCATTGTCTGATGAAGCATTCGAGTTAACAAAGTATGTGCCATCGCCTAACCATGCTAATTCCACCACACCAGAGGGCATGGTAGAACACAAAAAACTCATAGAGGATGACGACAATGAAGTGCACGTCATTCGGGTGACATCTCACCAAGCCCCTACGAGCAGAACCCTACCAATCGTGCCTACGGATCTCACGTCAGCATATCAGTTCTTGGGAACCTTTGTCCAGGGGATGGTAACAACCAAAGCTTCATTGGATGGTCGGTTAGTGAAACTGACTACCAATAAGACAAAACTGCGAGCAGAAATCACCCAGCTCCAACCAGGCCTACAGATAGCCCTACAGCACGAGCAAACAAAGAAGAAAGAGATACTGAAGCTATAAAAACACGAAAACGATCTCCAAAGGTACATTAAAGATCTATTGAAATCAGCAAAGGATGCCCAAGCAATAGTCCAGGAGATCCAACAACAAGCAACGCAACGCCTCGCCCCACTCCAGGCCCAGCTACTACTATTTGAAACTGAAAATCAATGCTTGGGAGTAGAGGTGTAGACCCTACCAGAGGAAAAGGCCGCCTGGCTAGCTCAATCAATTCCTGCCAACCGTCCTCTCAGTCAAGCCGAGATGGTTTTATTAACGCAGCAGGTGAACGTATACCGCCAAAACGCTCAACAACTACCAAGTAGAATTAATTAAAATAATATTAGAAGGCCAAAGTTTAAGTTTAACTTAAGTTTCTAAGTTTGTGATTAGTCATAAGCCAAATGGGGGTAGGTGGGGTGTGCTTCTTTGTGCACCATAGATTAGTTTGTGTTTCTTTTGAAGGGTGTGGATCTCAATCCCGCCTTCTTGCAAGTACCCAATAGGAAGCGAGGGGCAAGGGCCACCCCAAAGATAAAAGGCACTATTGTACACCATTTTACATGCTAATTGAGAGGAGGAGACTCTACCAAATTGGATAGCCAAGCATCCTCGTGCTATTGTTGCATGCTCTTGCTTTTCATTGTCTTTGCTTATTGATTTCCATTTGCCATAGTGCTTGCTTTCTAATAGTTAAAAGTTTTTCCATTTGTATGTTATGATGAGCACATGAGCTAACCTCCCTCTAACTCTCTCTCTTTCGCCTCTTTTCACCCTCATTCTTGGATGTTAATGTTAGGAGGAGTGTTAAAGTGGGTTCGCTTTAGAAAAGCATCTAAACTATCAACTAAGCATCGAATCTTTGAGTGCGAATTGAATGTAGATTCATTATGCATGAAATTGTGCTCTTGCCTTAGAATCCATCTAGGAAGATTGTAGGATGCAATCTATGTGATAGATCTATGTGCAATGACAAATTACCTTAGAAGTTCATTGTGGGTCTTGGGCAGGTCTTCACACGTGTGAAACCTTCACATATTGTCAACATGATGGCTCCTATATTGATCCTACTATTTTTACATGCTATGATTGTCAAAAGCAACTCTTGTCGCACATATGGCCCACTTTTAGCATCCCATTTTTTGCCAAAACTCTCCATTTACTAATCTATGAACCGATGACCTCCTATTAAACATTTAATGACAATTTGGCCCTATTCCAATGCATGTTTCATGCCAAATATTGCCTATTTATTGATTTCTAAAGAGCAAACTGTAGCTAATCATGACTTGCTAGACTCTAATTTAAAACTTGATTTGCAAACATTATGAAGACCACACGTACTTTTCTATATGTTGTTTGTTGTTCACCACACCAAAAAAAAGGTTCTACTATACACCATGGACTTCTGAATATCTCAAGAACCAACAATTTCATCACCTTAAAAGATAATAGAACATGCCCACACAATTTGTGCAACTCTTGATTTATTAAGGAGCACTCATAGGCTCATGAACTGGGATGACTTTATTGCTTGATGACTACCCTTTTTTTAGCCCCTCTAAATTTTGGAAGTAGCTGAAGTAGGAGGAGTCTCTACTAGTCTGTAAGGTATGTTCAAGTTTTCTCTATAAGTATGTTTGCTTATCATGTTATGTGTACATTTTGCGAGGTTGAATAACATGTATAGTTCACTTTGAATTAGTCTTAAATTGTTAAAGAGAACGTATGTTCATTCTTAGGATTGTTTGATAGCATGTTTGAATAATGAGATAGCATGTGCACATCTTGAAGCTTTAATAATATGATAGGCTTGAATTTGAGTTGATGCATTGAAGTAGCATGTGTAAGTTTGATGCAATCTAAGGGTTTTACGGCAAGGGACAATTCATTACTAATGAAGGAGTACCAATCATAGGGAACAAATGAGGGGCTAGGGAATTCACTATAGGATTTCACAATTTGGCTGAGGAGGATGGACTGAATGCAATCCTTTCGCAAACTTGATACAACTAAGAAGTTGCTCAATAGGTGAGCAGCGACTTGGATGGTGGGGTTATTGATAGCCTCTATCAAATAACCATTGTTAGTCTTTAGAACGGATTTAGGAGCAAGAAAAGTCATATAGGGTCTGATGAGGATTGGTGCACAATGGTGAGTTGGCTTGGGTCTATCACCAAAAATAATTTCGATGGCAACCAGGGAGTGAGAGTTAACCCACACTCGATACATGGTACCTTGGTACAATATGTGAAAAAAAGATTTATTCTCATCCCACATGGCGTAGGCGTGGAGGGCGAGGCCCATGTTAATAGTAGACGTGAATAACGTTGGGTAAATCAGTTTCAGTGATTTTCACCTCTATTTTTGGTATTTTTTTTTAAGATCTTCAAATCAAATCTTCATTTTTTGAGGCTAAGTGGTACCTGATGGTGATCTGCTATCCTTCTAATCCTATTTGGATTTGGCTACTTGGATCTTGCCCGACAATCTATCCAGATCTTGCCAAATCTCATTAAATTATGCCTGATCTGTCTAGATCTCATTAGATCTGGCTTGATTTCGTTAGATCTGGTTGTGATGACTTGAATGAGGTAGGATATGCTCCATGTAAGCACTATCTTGTTGGACCATTTTCGTGCCTCCCTGACCGTCGTGCAATCAAGAGGACAAAGTAGGGGTTTGGATCTCCAATTGGGTGAGTTGTCGTGTAGTAGGGGCTTCAATCCAATGGGGAAGGAGTTAAGCTGCAGATATAAGCCTACCAAGGGTGTCAATCTTGGCATTGGATCTAGATGTGGAATGGCTTATATGAAGGGTCAGTTTCTTGACTATTTCCTTGATGTTGGGATCCGATAGGTGGATTAAACTTCAATGCCTGTTGCAACAAAATGCAGCAACATGAAATCCTCAGTACATGAAACTAAGTCTATCGATTTAGTAATCAGACCAACCTCGAAGTCTCAAAGTCTTTCCTACTTGATTGTTCATAGCTTCTGGATCGACTAAGTCGATTTCTTAGCCATGCACAAATTACCTTGATTACAAAATTTAGCTTTGTGGAAGTGTTGCATCAAATGCAATTATAAGAGCAAGAAATCGAACAGTGTTACTGTCATATAGAACGATTTAATCTACAAAACAATTAATTTGCTAGTACGAAGCATTCTGAATATGAATGAAAATGAGCATTCAAGACAACATTCACAACCTAGATTGTTGGAATAGGAATGATTCAATCATGAAGAGAATACAGTCTGAATGCTGAATAGAGTTGCAATCTTCTTGAAACAATACTCTATAAAATATAAAAGAAGATCAAAACTATTGCGCTTTGATTCAGTGTTCATGGAGCTTAACTGTAGCAACTGATAAGTAGGTGTATATATACACATGGCTAACCGATTAAAAGAATGATTAATGTGTGATTTACAAACATGATTAAGGCACCACGTGTTGTTGGTAGTCACACTCAGACAATATTTGATTCAGTTGGAGAATCTGTCCGGCTATGACAAATGTGCTGGTGAACCCAGCCAAATTGAGGACATTGACACCTTGATCAAACGTCAAAGTCGGAGACTTTGATGTCGAGGAAGTCGATGACGTTGTAGCTAGCCTTTGATCAGACGTCGGAGACTTCGATGACATCCACAAGCAAGCATACAATGACAAAATAGGAGGGCTTCACTAAGTAAGAAATTGTAGGAGGAGACTTAGCTTCTCCCTCTCAACCTCTATTCTTACAAATAAAAAGTGATTACAGAATTGTGTCACATCCCTACTTATAGACAAAGCTAGGGTTAGGGGTTTTGGTTCATCCAAAAACCATGTGCCATAAGAACTTGACTATTTAGAAATATTATAGCCCAAAATGCATTTTAAACTACTTTGGTCCTTTCTTATTTTTGGCCCATTGGAATTTATATCTATTTCTACTTCTCGCACCTTTGGCTTACGAGTAAAGTGCACATTCTAAGGGTGTCTTACGTTATTTTACAAATAGATCCGAATCTTTATGCCCTCTCAGCCATGCTTTAGTTCCCGTCACTGTAAAATATGTTGGGGAGGTGCTGAGCTTTGTTTCTGCTCATTGGCCGGTTCGCGACTTGTGGTTCATGACTCGTCAACCTTGATATTGGTGTTCCTGGTAAATCTGGATTCTGGAACTCCTTCTTGGTTAATTGTCGATGCTCCATAATGTAGTTTGGCAGTTCAATTCCTTCACTTGATATCCATTAGGCACTTTTGGCATCTAGAATCCATTAGAAGAATCTTCGCTAGAATTTTCTAACATGTTCCCACTACGATTTTGGTGATAGTCCCTTGGCATCTGCATATGTCTTGGCATTGGCATGTGTGGCGATGTGAGACCGTTGCGAAAGAAGATGAAAGGGGGTACAAACAAGAGGGGGAATAGAATTGGCGAAAAGCAAGGAGAAAAAATTTTGGCAACAAAGTTGAGGTTGAGATGGGGGGAAAAAAGAAAGTAGATAAAAGAAAAATAAATAAATACAATAATAAATAAAGATTAGAAAAAGAAAAAATGAATTCACGTGAAAAACAAAAAAAATAAAATGAGTCCGTTGATACTTTTTTCTGGACTTCTTTTCTATTTTTTTTTTTGAAAGATAAGATACAAGTGTGCTTAATCGAGCCTTTTCGAGTTGCTTGCCCTTCGCATCTTCGACATCGCAGTTCTTTCGGTGGGTGTCTGCAACTACGCAGACAAAACGGGTCCACAAGGTGCTGTGCGTTGTGGATTGCGAGTGGATTCCGAACGTCGGGTGCATGTTTTCCAAGAATTGTGTCGTATACCATCTTTCCAACCTCGCTATATTGACGAATGACATGGGAGATAGGCAATGGTAGGTCCGGTATAAAGGAATTTGATCTACGATGGCCGACATTTTGAAGGCTTTATTTGGGTTGAAACAGTACTCGCCAAAGCACATGTCCCACCAAGTATCCACTTTTGCAGATGTCAACAATGTCCACACATTATAGCAGGCTTCTAGAATAACGAGATCTGAAGAGTCAGCCGCGTCGGTCATGAAGTGGTTGAGGGCCCTTTAGAAATCGATTGTCATGCTACAACTCTTTTCTGACTTTATTATTGGCCAATAATAGGCCCCGACGCTTGGAGTTTTCAATGCTGACCAAGATCATCTTCTGGGCATCGGATGGTAAGATGGATCTGCCCTTAAAACCGTAGGAGCCGTAAGATATTCTTTGATCAACTCTGGATTGTTGAAGAATACCACCTTCCTCCACTCTGTTTGGAGAAGCAGAAGTGACAAGATATCAACTGATTTCTTCTTGAGGAGCTCCTAGAGCTTTCTAGGAAATGATAGCCACCTCTGGTCTTAATATCCGGATATTTTCGGGTGAAGAGTGCCGACTAATCTAAATTAGGTACTGAAAATACTTTGTTGTACTAGTGTTTGTGTACTGCCACAAGATCATGAAGATTGTCGACTGGGCATGGAGGAATGGTGGATGTGGATGGAGGATCGGATTTGAGGGGCAAAGAGGCGGTGGGGGGTGATGAAGAAGAGACAGGAGGCGAAATGGTTTGAGGTGGTGAGCTGGCAAACTCGAGAGGAGGTATGTTAGGATCGACTTGAAGGGAGGTGATGTCTTTGACCTGTGTGGCGTACTGAAGATCCTGGTCGAAGGTGCGTTCTCTGCCAGTTTGGAGGTCGAAATGGGGAAAAGTGAGTTGGAGTTCTTGGTAGTCGAAGATGGAGGCGGATACAATGAAGAGAAAGTCAGAGATTTGGCATGGATGGCAGATACAATGGCGTTATAATGTGCCAACGCTGCATTGTAACAAACGATGAACATGACAAGGTGGTATCAGTGGCATTCGTAGTAGAGGGCTCTGAGATCATTTTAGGCGAGACAAAGAGTATCAGGGTGGGCGATAGCAGTGGTATGACAATGTTTTATATGCTATATGAGGGCATCAATTGGCTTCTCTGTTCATGTTGGATGGTACTCTAGCGCGTACCGTACCTGTTGGTGTTGTGAAAGTGAAGGAATGAACGGGGGTGGAACAAAGAGAGTGGGAGTTGATGTTTGTAATCTATCTCCAATTGAAAGCGTCGATCCTGTGAAAAATTGATGATGACGCAAAGGCTTGCTACAAACCGGAACGGAGAACTCCCGAAAACATCATAGCAATAGCCGAAATTCTTAACCTGGACAAAGACACTAAGGACGACAAAAATAAATATATTTTTATTGGCCTCTGATGCAATTTAATAAATTTGAATGATGTCAGAATTAGAGAGGGGGGGAGTTGGAAAAGACAAAGAAAAATAATAGAAAGCTAGTCTAATGAGATATTAAAAAATGAAAGGTAAATTGTTGTCTAGAGTAGTGAAAAAATCTAGAACAACGGTGAACTGCTTCTTGAGATTTTGCAGCTGGCCTTCTGCTTCCTTGAGTGCATGCTCATCTTCTTGGAGCGTGGAATGTAGGGTGGCTAGCTCGGTATCCTTTGTTACGAGCACCACATCATGAAGTTTTTGCTGGTCCTGATAGGTCTGTAACACCTGGGCAAATTGAAGCTTGTAGTATTTGACGCACTTCCACTGGAGTTTCTGGGTGGTCGGTGTCTCTTCTTCTATCATTGCTACCATCTGATCTAGCACAGTTTGGATGGCCTGCACTTGTTGATCATCTTGTTGGACTTGCAGCTCCAAGGCCGCTTGCTGGGTGGTGAAGTTGGCTTGGGCTCTCTGCAACTCCATCTCTTTCTTGAAAACATTTTGTTCCAATTGGCAGATGTAGTCCTTGAGCGGTCTTTCGGTGGCTTTGAGAGATTCACGCTCCTGCTCCAATGCGGTCTATTTTAGCACCAAATGCTGGTGGTCAACGAATTGATATGTTTTTTGCATGGTCTTCTCTTGATCGAGAGCTCAGTCTGAAGTTTGGACAAGAGCTGTTGGTGTTGCTGAGCTGCTTGCTCTGCTGTCTTCATATGGTCTGTCAATTGGTGGACCAGTGCTTGGCTCTCATTCCTCTCTTTTTCTTATTCAGTTGCATGACTGATCAGTCAAGGCCTACAACGTTTGCCCTACCACCAATTGGTCGCGAGACTGCTCAGTTGCTCTTTCATTGAGCATTTGGTGGAGTTGTTGCGGGAGGCCCGTTAAGGCAGTCCAACAACCCAGAGCTTGAGAGCCCCAGATGGCCGAAGGTGGCAGAGTTACAATGGGTGGTGGGAGAGGTGTGGTGACAGAGATGGCAGTGATGGGTTGTTGGACTGCCCATTCCATTCCTCCCCCCCTTCTTCAAATCATTTATCCTCTCCACAGCCCCATCCGTCCAGCTCCCTCTTTCCCAATCTCATCTACCATCACAACTTTCATAGTTTCTTCCATTGTTTCTTTCATTACTACTCTCGCCATCGCCACCTCATTCCCCCTCATTGTCACTATTTCACAAACCTCATCCCCCATCCGCCCCATAGTTGTTTCCTTCATCGCCTTTTTGTGTTCTCCTGGCTGGGTTAAGACTGCTCCAACTGTATAATTTAATGCATCTGTATGCACATGAAACTCAATGGACCAATTAGGTGGATGTAATATTGGCGGTTGAAACGAATTCATCTTTAAGCTTTTGGAAAGCCTTTAGGGCTTCCTCGTTCCAATGTGGATCCGCTGTGAGTTTGTAAATTGGTCGGGCTAACTCCGCAAAATCTAGAATGAAGATCCTATAATAGTTAGCATGACCCATGAAGATGTAGACTTCGCGGATCATTCCTAGCGGTGGTAGATCAACAATGATCCTGATCTTTAATAGGTCTGTGGCGATTCCGTGTCTAGATACTATATGGCCAAGTATAGTGGCCTTTCGGTTGGATCGGGACACTATCTGATTCATCGTAAGTTGTTAATGACCAATTATCATAAACTTTAGTGGGCTTTACATGGCCAGTTGAGTCAACAATGACTCGTTTGTCATTATTGCCAAAGGTGATTTTGCTACGCTTCCAATCTTGGACAACGCTTGCCATCTGTAGTCAGGGTGTGCCAAGAAGGAGTTTATATGTATTTGCTGTGAAAAATACAGATCCTAAGTGGATCTAAACTCCAAGATCATTGGCTTGAATGCTTGCACTCCAAACTACATAAGCTAGGAATTGGCAACACATTCTATGCTACCTAGAATGCAAAGAACTTGATCAAAAAGCATTTATCACAAATGGAAACTTCCATAAACATCAAGTGCGGCCCAAAATAGCATTATACAGTCCATAATACATCAGCCTATCACTTTTTGAAAGCACCTAAGATCATACACAATAGCTTGAAGACAATACACACAACAATGCTCTCAATGGAGGAAGAAACAATGACAATGATCTATTGATCTCAATGAAGCATACAAAAGGTTTCTCCAACCTGTTCTCCACGACTTCCCTACTATTTATGGATGAGGAAGATGACTCTCTCTCCTCTCTCTAGAAGGTACTTGACCCTAGATATTCCCTATATAGGAAAAATAGCTAAAAATGGCTTATATGACCAAAATACATCAAAATGGTCTCATTTTGAAGGGTATGAAGTTTGACACTTCATCATACTGAAAAAATACAGTAAATAAAAACATTGTGGCCTGGTTCACACGTGCAAAACTCCAGAACCAAAACTATTTACAATTTTAGCCAATTTAGGCCTCAAACTAGCTAGGAAATGTTGACAATTTTCACACTCCCTCTTCAACATTGGATGCTAGTTTCAACATAGTCTTTGAGCACATTCCAAGATTAGATCTATTCATTAAATATAGGTCCTTTCCCAATGGTTTGGTGAAGATATCAGCCACACACTCCTTTGAAGAGGCATGTTGAAGCTCCACCTCTTTGGCAATGACTTGATCTCTCACAAAATGGTGAGCAATCTCAATGTGCTTGCTCCTTGCATGAAAAACAGGATTGCTTGCCAAGCTTTGGGCTGAAAGGTTATCACAAAGTATGATTGGAGTCTTCTCTGGTTCCAGCAAGTGAAGATCCAATAACATCCTCTTGATCCAAAGAATCTCCTTGGTGCATGTTGTTAATGCCTTGTACTCGGCTTCGGTGGAAGATAGAGAGATAGTTGGTTGCTTCTTTGATAGCCATGAGACCACTCCATCTCCAAGATAGATTGCAAAGGCACTTGTTGACTTCCTATCCATTTGATCACCTGCAAAATCTGAATCTGAAAATCCACAAAGGTTAGGTGTAGTACCTCCATACAAGATGCCAAAATCTCTAGATCCCGAGATGTATCTAAGTACTCTCTTTCCTAGCTTCCAATGAGCCTCACTAGGATCTTGCATAAATTGACTTAGTTTACCAACCACAAAGCTTAGATCAGGTCTTGTGATGGTTAACCATATAAGAGATCCTATTAGCTTTCTATAGAGAGTAATGTCCTTGAAGGATCTTTCATTACTTCTTGTAGTTAGCTTTACATTTGATTCCATAGGAGTAGAAACAACTTTACAATCTTCCATATGAAACCTTTTTAGAATAGAGTTAACATACTTTTCTTGACATATGAATGTAGATTTAGAAGTTCTAATAATCTCTATTCCTAAGATATAATGAAGTTTACCAAGATCTTGAATTTCGAACTCTCTTTTGAGTGCCATCTTGATTTCATCTATATCTAGATTGTTACCACCACTTAAGATAATGTCATCAACATGGATCAAAAGTAAAGTGATATCATTTTCATTCAATCTAAAGTAGAGAGAATGATCATACTCACTCATAACAAAGTTTTGAGAAAGTAAGAAGGAATTGAGCTTAGCATACCAACTCCTTGGTGCTTGCTTTAGCCCATACAAACTCTTTTGGAGATAGCACACATGATTAGGCTCATCATGTGAAACATAGCCCTCGGGTTGCTCCATGTAAATATCTTCTTCAAGATCACCATTCAAGAAGGCATTAGTAACATCCATTTGCCACATATCCCAATCATAAAGAGTTGCAAGAGAGATTAGGATTCGAATAGTTACCATCTTTGCCACGGGTGCAAAGGTCTCATCATAGTCAATACCATATTCTTGAGCATACCCCTTTGCCACCAACCTTGCCTTGTACTTGTTGATTGATCCATCTTGATTTGTCTTGATCTTGAAGATCCACTTACAACCAATTGCCTTCTTGTCCTTTGGAAGCTTTACCAACCTCCATGTGTTGCTTTTGATGAGTGCTTGATGCTCATGATCCATGGCTTGGATCCATTCCTTCTTTTGAATTGCTTCACCTACACAAGTTGGTTCATCAAAAGAGGTAAGAAAAGCAAAGTTAGAGTTGTCCACCACTTGCTTTCCTTTTTCATCATAGGTTAGCCTTGATGGCTTAGCCCTTTGCCTTTGAGTCTTCCTTGAAGTTTGCTTTGGAGTGGCATCTCCATCTTCATCCAAGACATCTTGCACATCATGATGATTAGTAGGCACATCAACATCAACATCAACAACATTGGAAACATTCTCTTCATGAAAGATGACATCCCTACTTATGACAACTTTCTTTGTAGAAGGAATGTACACTTTGTAAGCCTTGCTTACTTCACTATAGCCAACAAACACACCCTTATTTGATGAAGGATCTTCTTTAGTTCTATCATCAAGTGTGATATTGACAAAACATGTACATCCAAAGATCCTACAATGCTTGACACTCGGCCTTCTACCATAAAGAACCTCATGAGGAGTTTTACCATCCAAGGAAGCACTTGTCCATCTATTACATAGATAGTTAGCACATGCTAAAGCTTCCCCCCAAAAAGACTTAGCAAGATTAGCATGTAGTCTCATTGCCTTGGCACATTCACAAAGGGTTCTATTCTTCCTCTCGGCCACTCCATTCTGTTGTGGAGTCCTAGGACTAGACATCTCCCTCTTAATCCCATGTGCTATACAAAAGTCTTTGAACCTATTTGAGGTGTATTCCCCTCCATTATCAGATCTTAAGCATTTGATCTTTGTATTGAATTGGTTTTCCATTTCATTCTTGAACTTGACAAATGCAGCAAACACTTCATCCTTACTTTTAAGAAGATAGATCCAAGTATACCTACTAAAGTCATCAATGAAAGTTGCATACATCTTTGCCCCACCATTGCTAGTTGTACTAGAAGAATGAATATCAGAATGCACAAGTTGAAAAGCTTCTTTAGATCTAGAAGTAGATCTAGAATAAGCAAGTCTATGAGATTTGGACAAGGCACAATGTTCACAAACACTATTGTTTGCAACAAGACTTTTAGGGAGACCAAGAACAAGCTCTTTCTTTGCCATTACCTCCAAAGATTTGAAGTTGGGATGGCCCAACCTCTTGTGCCAAACTTCTTGGTTTGTCAATTGCTCCCTAGCCATACATCCTTCATGATTAGAGATCACACATGCATCAAGCTTGAAAAGTTTACCATGCCTCCTACCTTGAGCAATCAAGGATCCACATTTACTTATCAAACATGCATCTCCAATGAACTCCACATCAAGTCCTTTGTCAATCATTTGACTTACACTAAGCAAATTCTTAGTGATTGAAGGAATGTACAAAACATTTTCAAGATTTGCTTTCCTATTTGTTGAAAGGGAAATAGGAATAGTGCCTATGCCTTTGATGTCACATTGACCATCATTTGCAGTGTAGATGATGTTACCTTCTCCCTCATAAGACAATAAGGATGTAAAGTATTCCTTATGTCTTGTCATGTGAGATGAGTCTCCACTATCAATCCACCAAGGATCATTATCATCTATGTTGGCTAACAAACTTGAAGTCATAACAAGTGATTCACATGTGTTATGTTCTTCCTCATCTATTGTAAGATTTCCTTGCCTCTCTCCTTGCTCTCTTTTCTTCTTATAACATTCATTTGCAAAATGACCTTTTATCCCACAATAAAAGCACTTGAACTTTGACTTATTGTTCTTAGTAGAAGAGGAAGAGGAAGAGTGATCATCATGATCAAAGTTACCACCTTTGGACCATTTCCCTTTGCCTTTACCTTTGCCCTTGAATTTGCCTTTTGTGAAGAAAGCCTCTTCACCTCCACCTTGCAAGGATGCACCATCAAGCTTTGATTGCAACCTATGTTCTTCAGCCAATAAGATTTCTTGCAAGTCAACCACACTTGGCAAGACTCTTTGAATGGCAAAACTTTGCACAAGGTTAGCATGTTCATTTAGCAAACCATTCAACATAACTTGGACTATTTCACCATCTTTTATGTTCTCATCAATGCATGCTAAATCATCACTTAGGGACTTAACTCTCAAGATAAATGCATGAGCACTTTCACCCTCTCTTTGCCTACTAGAAAATATTTGTCTCCTTAGGGTCAATACCCTAGATGTGGACTTTGATTCAAAGAGCTTCTTTAAGGCATTCCATGCCTCACTTGCACTTTGACACTTTCCAACTTCCTTGAGAAGTTCATTTGTAACATTCATTTTAATGATATGAAGAGCCCTTTTGGCCTTCTTATCAAACCTTTGTTGCTCTTGAAGTGTGAGAGGTCTCTCTTCAATTTCTGCAACTATGTCCATGAGTTCATTCAACTCAAGTAAGGACTCCATCCTCACTTTCCAAGTAGAGTAGTTTGATGAACTCAACCTTTCACTAGACTCTAGCATGATCCCACCATTGGAAGCCATGATTCTAATGTTTCTTCAACTTTTAGGTTCTGTCCTAAAGCACTTAGCACTCACTTTTCTCTCAACAAATGATAGATAAAGAGATCTATGAAGATTTAGGACCCTAAAACACTTCTATCTTGAACCTAGATGGTTTCCAAGCATAGAAAGGAAGATTGAAACACATGCAACACTTTGCACACACTAAGAATGGATTACAAAATCAAACCAACCTGAACACACTCTTGCTTAAGCTCTCAAACTTTCCAGCAAGTGACCAAATCAAGTTATGGTGTGAAGAGTTACTTGCATTCTTAGAAAATACCCAAAACTAGGATGCCAAGATTACCTAGTAATGAACAAACTTGATCAACATATGATCAACACACTAAGATATTGATTCAACCTGTAAAACCACATGTAAACCACACTTCTAAAAGTTTATAAACTCCAGCAAGTGATAAATACAAGATTTAGAGGTGAATGAATGAGCACACTTAGTGAATCACAAGACTAGCTTCACTATCTTGTCAAATCTTGGTGTTTAGATGTAGATCTAAGATCACTTCACATGAGAATGTTCCTCAACCTGTTAAGAACCTGAAAACACACTTGCATAATGGTTAACACCTTCCAGCAAATGCGCCAATCAAATTACATAAGGAGAGTTACTTACATGCTCAACAAAGTACACCAAAATTTATGCCAAAATTGATGACAATCTTTACAATATGCTCTTCACAATGGAGCTTACAATATGTTCACCCAAAAAAGGGGATCTTTCATCCAAATGGGAGCTTTGCTCAGCCTTTAGGAGAATTACAACTCACTCAAAAGAGCATTTGTCATCCACTTAAGGAGAAGTTTCATCCACTTAAGGAGAGTGTTCATCCAAGAATGGAGATTGTCAACAATAGGATTGAAAAGAACATTGTTAGTATTGAATATGCACAAGCCTCACAATCACAAATGATTAGGTGTTATGATCTGATCCAAAATAGTTTCTTTTCAGCCTCTGATCTTCAATAGACCTGAAATATGCTTTTGATCCACAAGTTCAACTCACAAAACAAAGGTTAGTAAGATTTGATCAACAAAGCAATGCAAAATCATGCTAGAACTTGATCAAACATCCAAATATCACCAAAAATGGAATACTTACTGTAAATAGAAGCCAACCAGCTCTGATACCATGTGAAAAATACAGATCCTAAGTGGATCTAAACTCCAAGATCATTGGCTTGAATGCTTGCACTCCAAACTACATAAGCTAGGAATTGGCAACACATTCTATGCTACCTAGAATGCAAAGAACTTAATCAAAAAGCATTTATCACAAATGGAAACTTCCATAAACATCAAGTGCGGCCCAAAATAGCATTATACAGTCCATAATACATCAGCCTACCACTTTTGGAAAGCACCTAAGATCATACACAATAGCTTGAAGACAATACACACAACAATGCTCTCAATGGAGGAAGAAACAATGACAATGATCTATTGATCTCAATAAAGCATACAAAAGGTTTCTCCAACCTGTTCTCCACGACTTCCCTACTATTTATGGATGAGGAAGATGACTCTCACCTCTCTCTAGAAGGTACTTGACCCTAGATATTCCCTATATAGGAAAAATAGCTAAAAATGGCTTATATGACCAAAATACATCAAAATGGTCTCATTTTGAAGGGTATGAAGTTTGACACTTCATCATACTGAAAAAATACAGTAAATAAAAACATTGTGGCCTGGTTCACACGTGCAAAACTCCAGAACCAAAACTATTTACAATTTTAGCCAATTTAGGCCTCAAACTAGCTAGGAAATGTTGACAATTTTCACATTTGCATCATCTGATAAATCAAGAATGACGCAATTAATGGTAAATTTGACACCTGCAATACGTACTGAGATATTTGATAAATGATCTTCAGGGTCTGTGACTCACTGATCAGCCATGCGCAGTTTGTAGCGTGGCTTATTGAGGGTATGGAATCCCCATGACTTTGCCAATGACAAAGCCATTATATTGACACCGGATCCACTATCAAGGATAGCGGACACTGTGGGATAATCTTTGTAAGTCATAGACAAAGTGATGCTAGTTCCCTTAGCAACACCTATATTCATCAGATTCATAGGAATCTGAGAAATTTCTGGAATCTCTTCTGGTTTTCACTGTTCGATAAGAATAGTAGGCAGCTCAAAACTACGATGGATATAGTGATGAAGCCATGTAAAAGATTTGATGGCACTATGTAATGGCATGGTGATTCGAGCTTGCAGGAGTTCAGAGAATACCTCGAGTCCCTGTAGGGATTGTTCTTTTTCAGGGATTGGAGTTTGTACTTTCTTCCTCTCACAAAAACTCATCGCTAAATTTGCGATCAAACCATTCGCGCTCAAGGAAGTCAAGACCTTTGTTCCACGTTTGGGTCTCAATAATATTTGGGTAAAGTGGAATAAGTCAATGGGCTTCCCTGATGGGCAGTTGATTTGTCAATGTGTTTTGTTGTTCTTCGTGTTGGCATTGTGCTCTAGTAAAACTCTAATAGATTCTGATGATATATGACGTGCTAAAAGAATCATGTTAGGTTGTTTAGGATAGTCTTTGAAACTGTGTTTGCAAACATAGTCTGGACACTCCACATGGTATTGGTCCTTAACTTTACAATCAACCATGAAGTGGCGAGTTTCACCACAAATAGAATAGCGGTTGCTCATGGGTCCCGTGGCAATAGCATAACCATCTTGGATGGCTAACTATGCTTGATTTTTTGAGTTCGTGGAATACTCATCCCATTTGCACGAGTTGTCGCTTTGATATGGTTGAGAACTAGCAGATGGAAGTGTTGTATCATGACTGTATGTGTGATCATAGAAGCTATCCACAAGATGTGTTTGTGCAGATTCTCGAGGGTGTCTATATTTTTGTGCTCCTAAATTGGTTGTCCCCTTGGGTGTGGACCCAAGAGTGCCAGCTATGGTTGAGGTTCATGTCAGTAGATAGTGCATGATTTTGGTGTTGTGAAACAAACTATTGTCGAGGAGGTTGATAATGGCCCCCTGACTAGTTGTGAGGCTAGTTCCTCGGGTTATAATAGCAATAGAGTGAGATATGGCCCATAAAGTCGCAGATGTCGCATTTGATCAAGGAAGTATTTGGGACCGGTTGGTATGATGGGCACTCATTGCCAGTGTGTGCGACAATGAGGGCACCAAGTATTCTCCCATCTATGGTGGATTTGGCCCGAGGGTAACTGACCCGACATCGAGAGCTCTGGATAGACTTGAGAGTATTTTGAAACTCTTTCGTGAGTTTCTCCATTTGTTGTTGTTGTTGTTGTTTAAGCAACTCCATTTGTGTTTTCCATAATTGTTCTCATGTTTTCTCATTTGGTCGAGCTTCCTGGACAACACGATGTGCTCTCCGTTCATGTGGCTCATCAACATCGGATCCCTCATCTTTTTCTCGAATGGCATCAAACATGGCTTGTTTCAATGATGTGTATTCATCATTGGAGCGAAGTTCACATCTTATCTAACGAGAAAAATGATGAGCATAGATTCGGTTGGTTGTTCTTGTACCTAACTTTTTAATCTTTTAAATCTTTCTATATAGTCACATACTTTCTCATCTTTTGTCGCTTGAATTTTTTTATGAAGGCTTCCTTCAAGAGTGACCAGTCTCGTTTATCTTCACGATCAAGGTTAAAAACCATTCTCGTGCTCGATCAATCATGGTCATCGAGAAGAGCTGGACCATAGCTTCTGCTGATGTCTCGCCATAGACATCACATGCATTCTCAAAGACTTGAAGAAATATTTGAGGGTCAATTTTGTCGTCGTACTTTGGTAGATCTAACTTGGGAGTACGTTTTTCAGTACGCAGCAGGACATTATTTTCAAAAGCCCCATTTAAGTGCTCGTGCATGTGATGATTCAACCACATGAAAGTCTGGGCGATTGTATGGAACTTCAAAATGCATGGGTTCCCATCTGTCAAACGGGTTGGTTGAGGGCTCATGGACTTGGGACTTCATCCTAGAATATCTATTGTATCGAGTATGTTCTATAGATGGAGAGACCATCTCTGGTGGATAGTTCTCTATAGAATTCGGATCGTAAGGATGATCCATTGCAAATCTAGAGTACCTTAGGTTTGGGTATGTAGGCCTCTAGGACTCTTCTATAACGATTGGGTCCTTTTTTTTTCTTTTAATTATGATCAAGGGATAGTAGTCAGAGTCGAATAATGTGGGGGAGTCCAAATGGCACAGTTTTTTATGTATGGATTTTGCAATAATCTGGGGTAGGAGCTGTGGTAATTGGCATATACTGGGACCTAGTCAAATATAGAGGTGACTTTAGTTTTGTAGTTGACTCGGTAGAGATGGTGAGTTCAAGTGCTCGATTGAGATTTGATAGAAAATATTCGATTGAGATTTGATAAAAGGGTTTGGTCGAGATCTGAAGGAATTCCGTCGGTTGAAATCGTAACAGAAGTCTTCGGTTGAGATTTGACAAAAGTTTTTGGTTGAGATTGTGACGAACGTCGTCGATCGAGATCTGATGAAATGCCTTCAGTCGAGATTTGACCAAATGCCTTTGGTCGAGATTCGAACGAATGCCCTCGGTCAAGACCGTTATGGAATTCTTCGGTCGAGACTTGACAAAAGACTTCGGTCAAGATCAGAAGGAAAGTATTCGTTCGAGATTGGACTAAAAGCACTCGGTCGAGTTTGGACTGAAATTCTTCGGTCGAGATGTCAATTAAGTGGATCAGTCAAGGTGTCAATAAAAACACTCGGTTGAGATTTGATCGATAAGTATCGGTTGAGATTTTAAACTCAAGACTTGGCAAAATATTTCTAGTAGGGGCTCGGTCGAGAGTTGTCATGTGGTTTCAATGGGAAATGAAACAAGGCTCCAGATGTGAGTCGTGGAACTTGGCCAGGTAAGGAGCGTGAAGACTCGATCAAAAACGGAGCTGTACGTCGGTCGAGACCACAGTGATGAGCTCTGTGAAGATGCATATGTGGGGGACTTCAGAGAGATGGTTTGGCAGCACAAATTAGAATGGTTTGGTGATTATAAGTGTTTGTGTAGCAGTGGTAACGACGCCAAATGTTCACAGATTCAGCAAGAATCTGTGAACACGGATCTCTTTTCCTTTTGTTTCTTTTCTTTACTTCTTTACGTCTTCTTCTTAGGTGGTTTCCACTCTGGAAACTGGGTGTTTCTGCCCGTTTTCAGACTCCAGTTCTTTCTTGTTAAATCCTCTTGCTTAGAACTATGTCCAAACAGATCATTTATCAATTCATCACTTGCATTTCCAACTTGTCAGTGGGATGAAACAGTTTCGTTCATTCCGAGTTAGGTGAAAATATAGCATGTAATAAGGAAGTTGATTGAGCATTCTTGCCCTAATTCTCCATTGTAGCTTCATCCTTGAGTTTTGCCATGTAGGTGGTTAGATTCATCTAGCTCCGAAATTTTCAATGGCTTATTAACACTTCAAGTACACATAAATCTTTAAGTAAGAAATTGTGATTTTCTTGAAAACTAAAATTATATGTGTATATAAATATTTCAATCAAATCTAAAACAAACAAACTTAGTGATATTATTCATTCCTTCACACAAATCCAAAAAGCATCATAAGAAATTTAATTTAGTAGTATATTTCCTTGATGATATAAGATGACAAACCCATGATAAGAGATTAAAACTTTATAGAAAAATATACATTGAAAAGAACCAAAAGTGATATTCATAATCAAATCATGTATTTGACCATAATATGACTCTATACCTATATGCCAACAATTTCAAGAGGAAAGAGATCCGTATCACTTTTAACTCAAATTCATACATATTACTCTCTTTCAATATGTAGTCACTAACTTTTTGTAATTAGATCATTTATCTATGTAAATGATCCAAAATTTTAAAATATCAAGCTACATAATCCTACATACCTATAAAATTCTAAAACTACCAGGTCAACTTGATCAATATCTACTCTATCTAACTCTCTTAGTATTTCAAATACATTAGTGAGTCTTAAGGGGCATCAATATGTTGTTAGGTGGGAGAAGGAATAGGAAAAACCTGTTGATCATTCTCATGATATGTTTTTAGTCAAAAAATATTTGGATTGTCAATATGAGCATATTTTTATGATAAGAAGAGCATTAATAGTTGTTGAGCATGAAAAGGGATCTATACAAGATATGCAAAATTATGAAGGATCATTCACACATGTGAGTGGTACTTAAAAATAGAGATGTAGCCAAAAGATCATGCTAGTTATTATGAGATACCTAAGTATACAAAATCGAATAGGTGTGCATAGCAATGGAAATTTTGCATCCCATTCCTTTGTTCTATCTTTGAATGAAAAGCTATTGAAGTTCGTTTGATCTTGTCCACCATGGCTACCTTTCCTACAAGCTCATTTTTTAGACATCCATTAAATTTGGATTATGTTGCCCATGTAGCCTACTTTGAGATTTTGACACATCATCGAAACAACTTTATTCATATATCCTTGCTCATGCAAACAAGCCTTGATGGCTCCTCCTTGGATCTTGACGATCCCCTTGGTGTGCTTGGTTGTAGAGATTGGTGCTCTAGTACACCTTCTTCATTTGACTCCTCCTTGAGCCTTGCAAGATCCTTAACACCAAAAACATTAGAGGCGCTTTCAACCACACTTCAAACATCATTCTTGACATCGACATCAAAACCAACATCCCTGGATTTGAGATTTTAGTGCTCCACTTTCTCCTCTTGAGAAACAAGCTCTCCTTTGGCTTCCATCACATCCAAATTGTGATTAGATCTCACACAAACATCAAGTTTGAAAAGCCTACCCTTTGGCAGTGACATTTTCTTTTTTGATGATAAAGCAAGTATTGCAATCAAACTTGACATTACATCCATGCCAATCAATTGACTTACACTCAACAAATTTATAGACATTTAAGGAACATACAAGTCATATTAAAGCTTTGCTCTCCTTCTTGATTCAAGCCAAATAGGAATGGTTCCTATCCCATGAATCTCACATGTAGCACCATTTACAACAAGAATAGACTTCTTAGAACATGATGAAAATGAAGAGATATACTCCCTTTTCCTTGTGACATGTGAGCTCACCCCACTATCAATCCATCAAGGATCATCCTCTATAAAAATTGATGATGTAGTCATACATGCCATGAGTGACTTTGGCCATCAAATTACCACAAGATTTAGCATGAACACTTGCATTAATCTTGAAAACTCTTCTAGATCTTGTACCACTTGCAATAAGAACTCCATTTTCCTCTTGAGCAGTCTTGAAGAGCCAAAGAGCAATGATAAAATACATTGGTACCCAAAATATTGAGTCAAACCTTGTTGTGGTCTCATGAGCATAATAAAAACCTTGACATGTCACACAATAGCCAAAATGTTGACCTTGATCTTGACAGATCATGAGTTATCTTGAAAACTCTTCTAGATCTTGTACCACTTGCAATAAGAACTCCATTTTCCTCTTGAGTAGTCTTGAAGAGCCAAAGAGCAATGATAAAATACGTTGGTACCCAAAATATTGAGTCAAACCTTGTTGTGGTCTCATGAGCATAATAAAAACCTTGACATGTCACACAATAGCCAAAATGTTGACCTTGATCTTGACAGATCATGAGTTAGTTTCTTGATGTTGGAGAACATGTCCTGGAGTCAAGACAAGCTGGAGAGTAGTCAAAATACATGTGGTTAAAGCCTATCATATACATTTGATATCAAATGGACAGAAAAACTTTAAACCGAGATTGCAAAGGTGGCTTGAACTGATTTATTCATGTGATCATATAGTTATCATCTCCAAGAAGAATGGGAATTCGACAATATATGTACAATTTTGCACATCAAATGTTTTCATCACAATGAAAGATCATTTTCCTTATATGTAAATTACTAGAGCCATTTTGTATAAAGTTGCTAATCAAAAAATGCATAGCTTTTTAGATGGATTAAGGAAGACTTATAATCTAATAAAAAATGCAAAAAATGTTCAACGAAAGACTACCTTTTTATCTAATTGGGTGCATGTGTGTATGAGTTGTTGTCTTTAGCCTCACTAATACTCCATCCACATTCCAAAAAAAATATGCAACGACATTTAAATATGCCTTTTAGCCTCACTAATGCCCCATCCACTTTCCAAAAAAATATGCAAGAACATCTTATGATGCCTTTTAGCCTCACTAATGCCCCATTAACTTTCCAAAAAATAATGCAATGACATTTTATGATGCCTTTTAGCCTCACTCCTACTCCATCCACTTTCCAAAACTTATTATGATCGCTTGATGAATATACAAAAAAAAATGAAATTTTTTGTATATATAGCACATGTGTTGATCATTTCAGCTAATTTGAGAAGTGTCTAGCCAAATCTTGTGAGATTGGAATTAGCTTGAACTTTACTAAGTGTCTCTTTAAATTCGTGAAGCGAATTTCATTAAACTGGTGAGTCACGACATAGGTAATGTATCGACCTAATCAATATTGATGTTATGTTAAACATGAACTTTGGAATGTGAAATTTTCTTGGTTTGGTTGAATACCTTCAACACTAAACTGCAAAGTATGACAAGATCACACCAGTCTTGTATGATTTGTTAAAGAGATATGTAAAGTAATATATAGTTACTATCAAGAAGGCAAGTTGCATCTAATGCTTTAGACAAATCAAAACACCAATCATATTTTAGCTCCCCCATGATTGAGCCAAGCCTTTGTATGTTCAACATTGTCGTATCTATATTAACTTATGTGGATCTTGTAGTCATTTCAACATTTTATGAATTTTGAGCTCAATGGGCTATACTTTACGCATAACTTCACTAGTGAGAAGTCATTAGTGATTACCTTTACTAGTGAGAAGTCACTTCACTAGTGAGAAGTCACTTCACTAGTGAGAAGTCATTAGTCATTACCTTTATTATCATTTAAATCAAAATTCAAGCCATGTAAAGCTGTACATGTCACAATAACAAGTTGACCTACTAGAATGTCATCCTAGTTTCTAGTTGTTGGTTGCTGACTAACCAAATGGTTCCATTGTCCAAGAAAAACCAACAATAAATTAAAGTCAAATCAAAATATGGCTACAAAGTCAGGTACCTTATTGTACAACATAAACTTGTAAAAAATAATCCATATGATGAAATTAGCTTCAAAGCTAGTTTGAGGATAAATTGCGTTTGAGTTCATGTGTGAGGCAAATTAATGTATGCCTCACAAGCTAAAGATAATGCATGCAACATGAGAAAATAAATGTAAACTAAGAGAATGAAACTAGTTCATAGCCATATATGGATCATGCTTTTAACTTGCCAAAGGAACAAATTTTGAACAAGAACCTATGTTAGTCCTATAAAGTAAATATCTAAACTTTATGAGCTCTATAACAACGTTTTGACTTGAGAAGGCAAAGACAAGATTTTTACATAACATTCTGACTAGATTGGGAATACCTAGTAATCTAGTTGAGGCTTTGATGCCAATGTGGGTGTGTGTGTGTAAATGTATGTCAAGAGAAAACGAGAGTGTTGGAGGCATTATTGCCTCACATATCTCTCTCTCTCTCTCTCTCTCTCACACACACACACACGTGTCGAGAGTGTTGGAGGCATTATTGCCTCACCTCTCCCTCTCTCTCTCTCTCTCTCTCTCTCTCTCTCACACACACACACACACATGTGTCGCAATGATTGTCTCTTATTCCACTTTACTAACAATCCCAAAGGTTTTGAAAGCACCTTGTGAGCTAACATGAAAAAAACTCACTTGAACAAAACATGACGAGTAAATAGGCATGATTAGGTATCCTAAAAATAGTTTTTATTTCTTTGTTATGTAGTACTCTAGTTGAGGCTTTGATGCAAAAAAAAAAAAAAACAATTAGATATTATATATGAATGTGTGTGTGTGTGTGTGTGTGTGGCGAGAGAAAAACGAGCGCTGAAGGCATTATTGCCTCACATCTCTCTTCCGCTCTCGCTCTCGCTCTCGCTTGCGGGGGCGCGCTCTCGTTCTATCTCGTATCAGCAATTGTCTTTTCTTCCAGCTCAATACCAATTCTAAAAGTTTTGAAGCCTGTGAGCTAACATGGAAGTAAACACACTTCCAACAGCTATACCAGAACGTGTCATGTCCAGTAAGAAACAAGGTGGTATCGAACCGGGAGACAGATTGTCTCGCCCGGGAAGGAGGGCTTGTTGAAAATGTCCGGCGAGAGGAGAGATCAGCAGAATTTGGAGTACACAAGAGATGGTTCTGTTAATTCACGTGGAAAACAAGCCATCATTGCCCGAACTGGTGGCCACAGAAGTCTTCCATTTACTCTTGGTCTGTTCTCTTAGCACTGTCCATGATCGACATTCCTATTAAAATGTAGATTGTCAGCAGAATATATATGTGGATCATTCATAGTAACTAACCAGAATTTAATCTTAATATGCATGATCCCTCGTAATGAACACTAAACTTCGCTTTGAAACTGATGCGTTTCTGTGAGTGTACGAAGGAGCAACTAACAGTATCTGTGGTTGTATCATGAATTACTTATATGTAATATGTATGGGAACATTCCATTCTAATTATCTTATGATCGAATGCAGGGTGTCTTTTTCTTGTAAGAACGGCTTATGATGCTGTCGCTACCACTTAGTAGTTTATCTAACAAAAAAATTGCATATAAACAACTCGAGAGCGGCGTCTGATGTCAATAGTTGGTTGGCATCTTATAGCTTATTCTCTTTATTTGGAGCAATTGTTGCGGATTCATATTTGGGACGATCTCTGACCTCTCTCATCTCTATGTTGGTCCACATGATTGTAAGTAGAGCTTCTACGTAGGTGATTAGGTGAAGGCCGTATTTGTCTTGATTCTCGAATAATTTCATAGCATGTTGGACCTCTTCTGTACTTGATTGAGAATCGAGATATCGATCGTGATTGACAATTAGGGGAGTTAGTGAGATTATTTCCATTTTTGGACACATGTCCACTGTATCTCACAATACTATATATACCTTACTAAGTCCTTCTGGGATGCCAAGGAGAAGTGCTGACTCTTTGTTATAATCTTTTGAAATGAACGAAGTTATCTAACTAAAACGTCCCCAATTTTACCCTGGACATTCTTCCTCAAAAGTTCCTGGATTTTCAGAGCTCATCATATAAATTTGACACCACGACAAAAGTATCATGTGAACTCATAGTTTCTTGCTTGATTTAATTTGACAGGGTATGGCCATTCTGGTGATAGCAACCGCGTTGCCTTCGTTGAAGCCTCACACATGCACAGGAATTTGCGCAGAAACAACAGGCATAAGAAAAGCAGTCTTTTATCTGGGCTTGTATATTAGTGCATTGGGATGTGGTTCATTTGTCCCATGCTTGATCGCTTTTGGAGCGGATCAATATGACGAAGGACACCCAGTTGAGATCAATGCAAAAAGTCGATATTTTAGTTTGTCATACTTAGCACTTAGCAGTGGAGGAATTCTCGGAAACACCATAATCATTTACATTGAGCAAAACATAAGCTTTACGCTGGGCTATGCCATTCCATTAGGTTTGCTTGCTATCGCGCTTCTACTCAATGCAGCTGGTACACCGCTCTATCGCTTTCAAAAGCCTAAGGGCAATCCTCTTACTCGGATTGTTCAAGTCTGGGTGGCAGCGGCTCGAAAGTGGGCCATCAAAGTGTCCGCTCCAGACAAACAGTTGTATGAAGCACCCGGGGATAGCAAACCAGGAACTCGAAAGCTGTTACACACCGAGCAATTCAGGTTAGACACAATATATTCATCAATTGCTGCATTATTACAGTGATCTCAATTAACTCCTCGTTGTAACTCCGATGCCATCAGCAACAGCTCTATTAATAAATCAGGAATACAACAACAGCGAGCGATAGAGAGCGATACAGATCAGCGAGCGATACAGATATGAGAGAATCGAGAGAGCACATGAAGTTTCTGGTAATGACGGTATTACCTATTACATCGGAGAAGTGGAGAGGAGTCCCTCTGTAGAACGTCGTGAATGTAACTAACGATTACATACACAGCCAGTTATTTCAAGTATTAGTGTGAACACGTACATTAATATGGTTAACAAGCTCTAATCTTAATTTTCTAAGAAATTAAAGATGCAATGAAAGAATTTCTTGTTCTGCTGCAGTTTATTGTCACCTGCTCTTGTGCAATTACAAAAGAAAAACTTTCACGTCCTAAGTAGTACTACAGAATCTGTGAAGCCCAGTTCCGAATCCTGTGCCTTGCTTGCTCTCATTAGTTTACATTTATGCTCTGTGTGATTCTATTTGAGAGCACCTTAATCTCTTCTCGTGAAAGCGAGCAGCGAGCGACAGAGACAGAGAGTGTTTAAAGGGCAAAGCTCTCCGCGCTTTTGCGAGCCCCCAGAGTCAAAATTGGACGCACCGTAAAGCCCATGCCTCGAGTATATTCATCATCAACGAAATTATTAAATTAAGAAACCCAATAATTAGTCATTGGGAGGGCCATTACCTTAAATGAGGCATTAATTGGCAATAGGCCATGAGTTGTTCTGACCTACTTATTTGTGATAATGATCCAATCAATGAACCATTAGCTCAGGTAAATACAGTTGGGCTGATTATTTTAGGCCTCTCTCTCTCAAGCAATCTCTCTCTCTCTCTCATTTCAATTAAAAGGAGGAAAATAAGATGGGCCTATATTATGCAAAATAATATAAGGCCCAAAATGGCCAAAAAACAGCGAACTACAATTGCGATACACACAGGTGTCGTGAATGGTCTCTATGTGGAGTCCAAAGCAAAATATTTTGTGAATTGAACATTTTTTAATTAGAAAAAAAACCCAAGATCAATTTTATAATAAACTTAGATTAGAAGAAATGCACTTGATGTAGACATGTAAAAGTATGTTTCAATTTTCAAATGATTGTTTTATGAATTTGCATGAAATATTAGCCTTTAATCCTCCACACCAAAGTAAGTTCTTTTGTTACATTTTTTAATTTTTAGACACATTTAAATTCCTAGTGCTTTCACATGGAAAAGGGTAGCCCCATGCCCATTTCAAAATATGCACTTAGCTCTTAATTTGAAAGCATTGGTCTTTCCATGTTAAGCCCATATTATTTGAAGTTCACAAGCATGTAATGTTTGAATTCAAATTAGACGAGGCATTTTTTTTTATTGGAAAAGAAAGAAAGGCCTACAAGTGAGCCACTTAATTTGTCTCAAGTAATATTCCCTTATCTTTCAATGCCACCTAGGAGCAACTCTCACCCCTTGTGGAATGGATTGTTTGGGGGGGGGGGGGGGGGCTTTGGTTCCACGAAGAATCATATGCTCCACTTTTATGTGAAACCACCATGATTCACCCAAATCCTTTTTTTCGAACTTGAGTGTAATAGCCTAAAGTTTTTTACCATGTCTAACTCAATTGAGTGTAATAGCCTAAAGTTTTTTACCATGTCTAACTCAATTCGCCATAAAGATCTTGGTGTGCATCTTGGACTAATTGCAATTCATGAATCATGATGCTCTGATAGAATGTTTTACTAAACTCACATCAATTCTAGAACAAAATGAACAAGTAGCACTTAAATTATCAAAAGAGCATATAATTTTCAATAGTAAATTAAGTCTCTTTCCATAGTTTTAAATCTTACACAACTGGAAGCTATACTAGAATCCACAACTCATGTAAATCATTTTCTTAGAAATTAAACATGACGGCTTATTGAGTTTTCATCATGACTTTGAACTCAATCTAAATTGTAGGCCTTGGCATGCAGCTCACCTCCCAAACCTATAGCTAATGGGATGGAATGAGACCTTTTGCCTCGAGATGGCAAGCTACATTTCCACGAGATCACTATAGGTAGCTCATAGATATGTGACATGGGCTGCTAATTTAGTTCACATCATGAAGTAATTCTTCAATAGTGATCCAAGAGTACAATATAATACTGTCCATATTTAAAAGTACCTCTAGCTTTAAAGCAGGAAATGCATTGGAAGACCTGTAGGAGTGCGTTCCAATTTCATTGTAGCTAATACAATTACAAAATGAAAAGAGTTTCTTATTTCAAGTACGTCCACACTGCTATCTCATGGTCCATCTAGGAGTACAATAATTCTCTTTAGTAACCACATAATCTGATAATGCTAGCCTCCACTCTGATGCATGTCTCTTTGTGCTACTCCCTCATTGCTCCATTTGAACAGCTTTTAAGAGTGAGGTTGACATTTGCTCACAAATGCACCTCTTAAGATCACTGAAGATGAACTCAATTCTGAGGAACAAGCACCTTCTCACTTGTAAGGGAAAAATTCACAGATCTGAGGTTGCTCATCTACTTGCTTTTATCTGAAACTTTTTAAACTTCTCCAGCCCCCATGGACTAGAAAATACTTGAATAGTGACTAGCCTCTCAGAACATTTTGAGGTGCTACCAAAACAAATATATTGGGAAGCTATCTCTAAGGTGGGTAGGCTTTCTTGTTGTTCGTGCTAGGAAAAAGGAGACTATAAAAACTAGACCCTTTCAATAACGAATCAGGATTCGTATTTTCAATTTTTCTACTAAATTCGTGATGAAATTGTGTTACTCTGCAGATTTTTGGACAAAGCAGCAATAATGACCAATTCTCCAGAAGAGGTCGACGAAAGCAAAAGAAATTCATGGAAGCTTTGCACGGTTACACAGGTCGAAGAGGCTAAATTTTTATTGCAGATTGCTCCTATATGGCTAAGCGTAGTGATTTATAGTATGCTTGACATACAGATGTGGAGTATCTTTGTGGAGCAAGCTGCTACTATGGACAATCGTTTGAACAATTTTCAAATTCCACCTGCATCAATGAGCATATTTAATATCTTGGGTGTGTGTATTTGTACTTTCGCATACGAAAGCATTATTGTTCCAGTTACTCGTCGTTTCACAGGACATCCTCGAGGATTGACCACGCTTCAAAGGACTGGTGTAGGCTTGATCCTCGTAATGCTTTCCATGCTAAGTGCTGCACTGGTGGAAGTAAACCGACGTAGGATAGCCGGAGATCATGCACTGCATCCCAACCCGACTGCTACTGTCCCACTGAGCATGCTGTGGCTTGCTCCGCAGTATTTTCTGGGGGGTGCATCAGAGGCTTTTGTGGACAGTGGGCAATGGAATTTTTATATAGCGAGGCTCATGAAGGTATCCGAGGAATTGCAACGAGCCCTCAGTTTGCTGCATTTTCAATGGGAGGCTATCTGAGCAGTCTTCTTATTACGATTGTTACTTCCATCACAAGACATGGGCATGATTCAGGGTGGATATCAGACAAACGTGAATGGCCATCTGGACTACTTTTTTTGGCTGATGATACTTATTGGTGCTCTAAACTTTGTAGGCTTCCTAATAATTACACATCGCTACAAGTATAAAAACTCAGTGAACGTGGAACTGTCAGAAGTTGAGAAAGTATCATAGCTGATGTATGTATCACATTCTTAGCTACTATCTGAATTGCAATCTGATATATATATTCATGGATTGCAATAACAATATATATATATTCATGTTGGTGTGCCGTTGCTGAATAGTCATGTGGCAAGAAATGATTTTGAACTTCTAGTAACAGAATTGTTCGTTGCTGTATATAAATTACACAAGTGTGTCATAATTCTTGTGACTTGCCTATTCGTATAAATATTATAATTTGAAGGCCATTTGGTGCGCACTCTCTTTGTTTTGAAATTTGATCTTTTATGTGTCCTTTTTGCAGCAGAGTGGATTTTATGTGAAAACTTGGAGGAGATGAAAGGTCATACGTAGCTAATGAAGCACCTTGCACCATCTTTTAAGTACTCCACTTTGTATTTTGTCTTTGTAAGATATAGATAATTTAGAATTGGTCAATTGCTCCTAATGTAGGCAAGGCCGAAGCCCATAAATTACCCATACAAATTTCTACGAATTCCAAAGGACCCGGATCCTAAGTCTACGAGTGACCTTTCGTGTGCTTACAAGTTTAAGTAACTCGTTTCTTTAGTTCAAGTCATTTATGAGTTATGAGTTCTATAGAACTGGTAGATGTTAGCATATTGAAGAAGAAACACCAACTATTTAAGTTGAGTTAATTTGGCAATTTGGGAGCCAAAGTGAATTTTCAACTTAGAGATAGTTTTTTAATGTCAATAAGGCCTAAGAATAGTGTCTTTACTATTTTTTTTTCAGATATTTTCAACTCGAGTGATAGAAACTACCATTCCATCGAAATTCATTTATGCACAAAGAGATATTCTAGGTTTAAGAAATTGAAACACTTTAACCTTAGAATTTATATGAATTCCAAGTCTCTTCACACAAGTAGTAATTTATATGACATATCAGTCTTTTAGAAGAATAACTTCATGCTGGAAAGAATTCATATAAACCAGTATGACATCTTGTATTCGAGAAATTATTAAGAAGTAAAGGATTAATTAAGAAAGCGAGAATTAGATTTGACGGCCTCTGATTTTGTAAATAGTGAGATACCACTTTCTAGATTAACTTCTCAAAATTTCTCAAAAATCCCCACATTTGATCAATGATTTTCTTTTTCCCATATCGCGACTAGGTTCTAAATTACACCCTTGATCATCAGATCTTTACAGTCTTAGAATTTCCTTTCCAAAATTACTGATGTCCCATACCATCATTTTTTTCTTCCAAAGAACCCTTAACCGCCTTATCTGATATTCTAGAGATCCATTGATCATCTAGTTGTCCAATAATCCATATAGGATATTATCTCTTATTCCCAAACATTGGAGAATCCATTTATTTGGATGATTGGCATGCCTATCAGATAGATACCACAACCCACACTTGATCTTGTGATCTAAACAGAAGAATTAATATGGTTCAATATTACATTCTGATCCTTTCTGGTTAATGATAAGCTTCAAATCCCCTTGGATCCAAGAGCATTAACTCTAGGGATAAGCTTCTATCAATTAACAGAACCAATGTAAATGTATCAAATTCCTCTTCTAACTTCCAATGGTTACAAAGATATCAGTTATGAATTCAACTAAATGAATTTAATCCAGGCAATTAATATACATCTAGCTCGGTGAAATCACTCACCATTATTTACCAAGATTACCCAAATCCTTATTGCGAAATACATTTTCCAATCACATTTACTACCATTGATGTCCACTCTTCTTCCCTCCTTAGAATTTTCAGTTCCCTGAAAATCTATTTTAGCTAAGAAACTAAGAAGACGTAACGACATTAGTAAATGTTTCAAATTAATTACTGTAGGAAAAAAGTCTGAAACAATTTCATTTCTATCCTATACCTGGGATGAATAACTGATATATCAAAAATCATCTACCAGTATGAAAAACACTACTAGCCTGATCTTTTGAATATAATTCACCATAGGATTTAACTGGAAATGAAATCAGTTTTTTACTTTTGATCAATTCCTATCAAATATTTTTCCAATAAAATTGAACTATTTATCTTTTTATTGCTGGGTTTGGCATTACTCCGTCAATATTAATAAAACTATCAAAATCTCGTAATATGAAATTACGTGAATGGAAATCCTATCCAACAGGATTTCAGTAACTCTTAAACTGTATCCAAAAAAGATTTAACTGTTCAGATAAAGAGTATTGCCATCACTCATTCTATCTGGCCATATTCTCCTTCAAAGAACAAGATGAAAGTTTGAATAATTCAAACTAATATCAGTGTCTTCAATCGTGTCTGATTCTAGTCTATGTACTAATAGAGCAGTTTTTACTTTGATTGAATAAAGCATGCGGATTCAGGAGATATATGTGTGAATGTGATAGACAATTTTAGATAATCAGAACAACTGAGAAAATCATCTATTGAGAAACTTTGATCAATCAAATTTGGTCAATAGTAGTAACCATCTTGCAATATGCCCTGTGTTGCATGTCTTGTTCACCAAATAAAGTAACGGTCGATGATCAGTATAAAATGCAAAATGCGTTGCCAATAGATATCGAAACTTTTTAACAGCAAAAATCATGGCCAACGCTTCGCGTTCAGTTGTCGAATAATTCTTTTTCGTATTTGTAAGTTGTCTGCTTGCAAACTGATCCAATGGCAAATTTTGATGCATCAGTGTGAACGTGAAACTCAATTGTCCAGATTGGAGTTTGTAGTATCGGTGCAGAAGCTAACGCTTTCTTCAATTTCTCAAATGCTTCCAATGCCTCTAATGTCCAAATTGGTACAATACTCAATTTACATATAGGTCTTGTTAAATCCGCAATGAGTAGTGCACATGTATTTATATTGCTACAGGTTAGGTCCTTTGGCCTTTTATTTACAAGTCTTTTGGCCTTTCAATGCTGTAACAGTAGATATTCAACCGTTTACGATGGTTGATATTCAAATAGATGCTCTGTTTCCAGGCTCGAGTAAAATATGTTCACGAATAATTCGTAACAGTTTCATCTCTTCGTCTCAGCTTCGTGTTTCGCAAATTGCTTGTGACACTTGTCTCTTCGCGACATTTTCGTCTTTCGCGAATTGTTCACGACAGATGACAATTCTTGAGCTTGAAGAAAAAATCTAGTATATTTCATGAACTGTTCGAGATAGTTTCGCGACAGGTGAGCCAAAGAATAGTATGAATATCTGATAGTAATTTGCATGACACATAAAAACACAGACTTCTCGAATTGTTCCTAGCGATGGTAACTCGATAATGACTTTGATTTTGGAATAATCCATAGCAATGCCATGTCTTGATATCACATGTTCAAGGACAACTCCATGAGTGACCCAAATTTGACATTTTTTTGGATTTAAGGAGATTTGGTATTTGCGACAACGTTCAAATAATTTTTCCAAACGATCCAAGTGGTCTGTATCTGCACTATGCACTCCGAGATCATCTAAGTAGATTTCAAGAAATTTCTGCAAGTAGTCTTCAAAGGCAAACTGCATCACTCTTTGAAATGAGCTAGGTGCATTACAAAGTCCAAACAACATAACTTTATAAGCATAAGTTCTCCATTCTATTGCAAAAGCTGTTTTGTGGCGATCTGCAAGTGCTATCTTAACTTGGTTATAACCACTAAATTCATCTAGAAAACTGTACGCTTCCGCTCCAGCAAGACGGTCCAATATGCTTTCAATAAAGGGTAATCGTCTTTGACCTTTCTCTTTCCTTTATCCAATAAAAGTGGTACATTCTTATAGTCAACTTTTTGAGATGATTTTTCCCATTTCAAGACTGTATTATAGTGTTGTGTAGCTTGTTTCTTTATCGTAGGTCCTGCCATCTTGTCCTCTTTCAATATAACTGCTTTTGGCGGTTTTATTATTGGCTCATCTGGAATATCTTGAACTCCATATCTTGTAGGATCCATATGATTGAGAATCTGCTCATCCGTAAGTTCTATCTCTCCATCATAAGTCAAAGCATGACTAACATGTATTAGATCATCTTCAATCGGATCTGGAATTGGGTCAGTTGATATCCAAGCTAGGTTCATTATATTCAATGGAAAAGTGATTGGCGTGTCCAAAGTTCGATCAAGTAAGAAAATTTTACTCAATTCAGATTGCTTATCTTGTTGACACATATAGCCTACTGTACAATCCACTGTTGCAAGAGCTTGATTCCAATTGGCAGTGTCAGTTTGAGAGTCATAATGGACTCCCAGAGTCTTCACTTGTTGATCACAAGTATGATCTATTGTTGATGAAGCATCATCCCCTCTTTGGACTACTGGCTTGATAGTCCAAGTGGTTGGATCTACTTTGACTGCACGCTCACGATTCTCAAAAGTAATTTTGCCAGTGCCCCAGTTATGAATTACTTGCGCAACTCGTGACCATGGACGTCCCAATAAAACTCGATATACATTTGGTGCATCAGGTAAGTCCATTATTAAAAAAGTAATGACAAACTGTACTCCGGCTATTTTGACAGGTATATCTTCAACCATTCCTCTCGGATGGATTGTCCTCACGGTTTTAGGACTTAGGGTTTAGGGTTTAGGGTTTAGGGTTTAGGGTTGAGGGTTTAGGGTTGAGGGTTGAGGGTTGAGGGTTGAGGGTTTAGGGTTGAGGGTTTAGGGTTTAGGGTTGAGGGTTGAGGGTTGAGGGTTTAGGGTTG